>PVJH01010955.1:0-71215 GCA_004026705.1 Nesogale talazaci
GCATGGTACTTTCATTATTGCTTCACTAGCACCATAATTCAAATGCATGAATTCATCTTCCATCTTCCTTATTTAATATCCATCTTTCACATGCATATTGAGATGAGTGAAAGTACTATGGCTTGGGTCAAGCATACTTTAGTGATCAAAGTAGCATCCTTGCTTTTCAACCCCTTAAAGAGGTCTCTTGCAACAGATTTAACCAACACAATGCATCTTTTTGTCTCTTGATTGTGCATTCAAATGAATCAAAAATCCTTCACAGCATTAATATTTTCTCTATCATAATGTTACCTATTGGTCTAGTTGTAAGGACTTTGGTTCCCTTTACAATGATTTATAATCCATCAGGTTGCAATTTATACTATATGTAATCTATGCAGTGGGGATAGACACTACAATTGTGGGAAAAACAAATGTACTGATATGAAAGATACAGACACTTATGTATCTGAAGTGTTGGCCTAAATACCTTTTTTTTTCTTGCAATCTTGCTTTTGAAAATTTCATCTTCTCACTTGGCCAACAAGTAGATTGAATTTCTAGCCTTACACCCTAAATCTGAATTGCTACTTGGTTACTGGGTATCATTATTGTGTAGTTCATTCATTTCCTGTTACCTGTCACTCTAAACAAGTCTTTCCCCTCTGAATCCCATGTTTTCTCTATTCTTCTTTCCTTCCCTGGCTCTCCTCCACTCCATCACCTCCCCCTTCATCTCCACAGGTCCTATTGGGCAAAAGTATCAGACATTCTCATGCCAGTGGTTCCATCTACTCTTACAGTTACAATTCTAGTTTGGGCCTTCACTTCATTTTTGTTACACTATTGTCTAAATATGGACTCATTACTGCTCTGGCCTGTTCCTGTTCCCCCATTCTTACATGCTAGTCATGTAATTCCCAGTAAAGTTCTGTTTTGCATGTTCAAAAACCTTGAATAATGACTTCCATTGAGCCCTTAAAGATTTCCAAACATCCTCATTATTTCTTAAGCTTGTTTTTCCTCATATGAAACAGACACTTCCTGCTATCGCTGACTCCCCATACAGCCTATAATTCTCACCCTCCAGATTTTTCTAAGTTTTGTTCTCTTCCTTTGGACATTCCTTTCTCCAATTTTTGTCTACTGAAATTCAACAAGTATCACTACAGGTTCCTGATACCCTTTCTTCATGTATATAAAGTTTGCTCCCTCTTTGCTTCAATTCGACAATCAGATATATGCTAGATTGCTCCAGTAGTGTACACAAACACATAGACATGCAAGTCCAACTTACAAATTAATGTCTATTATTGTGCCATCTTTCTTTTTTTTTGGGGGGGGAGGGCATCACTGTCCTTTGATGTTCATAGGAGTTACTCAGTTCTGCTCCTGAGAGCTGCCGCTGGATTTGAACTGCCAAGCCCACGGGCCGCAGTCCCGCACTCAACCACTTATGCCACCGGGGCTCAGCCCCGTGCCATCTTTCAAACACATACTTCCTTTTGATTGTTGTTTGAAATTCTCAGAATGAGGTTGCAGAGATAGGGATGATTTCACTTAGTTGAAAGAATCAAGGAGAACCTGCAAAATAGATAATAGAGTGGGGTAGTGGAGGGTGGTGTGAATATTGCTAAATATAGTCTAGGTCTTGTTGCCTTAACCACACGATGTAGATTTTTAAAGAGGTGGCCTTTTCTCTTTCTTCCCTAATCCTTTTGAATTCCAGAGGTATCATAACAATAGCACCTCCAAATAGTCAAGCTTTTGTCAAATGATTTTCAATGCTGACATCCCCCTCCCCCCTTTTTTTAAAGGCTTATAGAAATTTGGGATGGGGACCCAATGAGATGAGAGGATAGGAAACAAAATAGTTCCAGTTAATTGAAAAACACTTGTTTCCTAATGTCTAATGCCAATCTCAAACACACTGTATTGATGTTGCTCTCATTGCCTCAACCTGCTACATTGGCAGTTTGTCATGATAAGATAACATTGGAGATGAACTTTTTATTTATTTGTCATGCTTAAAACAGCAGGTAAAATGATACGGAAGCTATTGATTCTCTTTAAACTCAATTTTCAGTTTTTGTTTTCTTGGCCCTATTGAACCCTGGGCAAGAAAAATACAGAAGGTTAGATGGCTGTGTCTAATCTTTTATATTCTTCTTGCCTCTACCTCTCTATTGCTCTGTGATAACAGTTTCTTCTTGGATTCTCTCTCTCCTTGCTCTGCTCCAATAGTCTTCAATAAAGAATGTACACTGTTGCCACAGTACAAACATGATCTGGACTGAATTTCACTATTCTAGTTTCTTAAGAGACCAGTCCTGGGAGAAAGACATCATACTTGGAAAAGTAGAGAGGCTAGGCAAAAAAGCAAGACTTTAAAGGCTTGGAGATAAACAAGTGGCCATCTAGCTCACACCAGACTGTGTGATCATGATGCGTCAATTGGATAAGGTATCAGGCATCTAGGACCCAGAACAAAACCATACCCAATGTGAATGAGGTGGAGGGGGGGGCATGGAGTGGACACCCAATGTCCATCTGTAGACAATTGGACAGTCCCTCACAGAGGGTTTACAGGGAAGAAATGAGCCAGTCAATGTTCAATATAGCATCAATGAATCACACAACTTTTCTCTACCTCTTTGGTGCTTCCTTCCCACCATTATCATGACCTCAATCTTACTTTACAAATAGGGTTAGACCAGAACATGCACAGTACTGTGGATAAGATCCTACAACACAGGGAATCCAGGATACATAAACCCCTCAGGGCCAACAACGAGAATAAAGATACCGGGAAAGTAAGGGTAAGGAGAAAGGGGAAATCAGTTCCAAGGGTCAATCTAGAACCCCCTCCCAGAGGAATGACTAACAGAAAAGTGGGTGAGAGATGACGGAGGATGATATAAGATATGAAAATAATAATCTATAATTTATGAAGGGTCTGCAACGGAGGGTAGGCCAATGATGGAGGGGGAAGAAATGGGAAGCTGATAGCAGGGGCTCAAGAGAGAAGAGAATACTTGGCAAATGATGATGGCAGCATATGTGCATATGCGCTTGACACACTGGATGAATGCATGGCTTGTGATAAGAACTGTAAGAGCCCCCAATAAAAGTATGGGAAAAATGATAAAAAGATGATTGAAAGGTGGATTGACACAGTGGTTACAACGATGGGCTCAAACATAAGAGTTGTGAGGATGACGCAGGATTGGGGGGGGCGGGTGTTTCATTTTGTTGGATCTTGTCGTTTGGAACCAACTCAATGATACCTAACAACAGCAACAAGAACAAGAACAGATTGTGAGTGTTCCGTCTAATGTTTCTATCCATTTGTCCACATGGTCTCTTGATCGAAACAGAGTATGCAACATTTTTAGCATCATGTGCACAGGATTTGATCAAGTACATGGCGTGTCAATTCCCTCACCTAGAAAGGCAAGAATTGATCGTTTTCCACCCTGATATTAACATGGAATCAACAAAAACCTGCTCCACATTTTAGCACGATGACATCAAATGGCTAGTGAGAGGAAAGCTTCTCGCACAGCTCAACTTCCTTTATCTAGTCCTCTTCCTTCCTGTGAGAAGGGGAAGGGGTTGATTTTGGAGGAATTGAGTTTTGTGTACCATGAGAGAAAGACTATGCCTGTCTCCACTAACTGCTTGATTAAGTTGGTGAGCAGAGTGCGGGCTCCTATGAATTCCAGTCGTGTAAGTTTTGACATCGAAGTGGGTTGTGAAGGTGGAGAAAGAAATGCCTACCTTAAGAAGCCCTCATAAATCTTTTCTGACTCTCAGGTTCCCCTTGGGACCTACTGTTGGTCATTTCATCTTTCTTATGTGACTTTTAAGATTCCTGGAGAAGAAAAAAATAAATAGTTTTTGGATGCATCCCACTGGGATACCTTACAAAGAAATAGTGGGGCTAACAAATGTGAAGTGGAACATAAATTCTAAAACCTCCTAGAATCCATGGAGTTTAGAGTCAGCATTTGGTAAAGCATATTTAAGTCATTACTCCTCTAAAAGGGAAAAGCCTCTATTCCATACAAAAAAATGCAAGTAAAATACAAATTCACATGCATTTAAGTTATGGATTTTAAATTATTGTGTTGATGTTTCTACATGATGTATATCATCAATATTTCTGGTTTCCAGATGGGAAGTGGGAGATGGTGTGCTAATGAATTATAGATTTGATTCAAAGTCTTAAAAAAACACAGAAAAAATAAAATATAACTAAGATGTATTTTAGTTAGTTTTCTTTTAAATCTAATTATGGCCCTGCTCTCCTGCAAAATGTGCCATTCTTCATTGCTCTAAACATTTCGTTTTGCAAGGGCAGCACACAGGAGGTTGTTTATTTCCTTTTAAGTATCTTATCTATAAATGGAATATGTTGGCAACAAGTGATTGATCCTTATAGCTTAGCAATGCAAATGCGAACATTTGTTAATACAAATACTAAATGAAAACCCAATGTTTTCAGGCAGATTGCCTTTAATTGACATTCCAAGTATTACTAACCTTATGGTTTCAAGCTGTCAATCAGTGTTAGAAGCCGCAGGACACAATCACTAACTATACTACCAGGGCTCCTCCACCATGCTACAGTCAGCCACAAACACGCAGGTGAGATTCTTTTTAGTGTCTTAGCCTGAATTTCCCTGAGAAGCTTACCAACTAATCACCCACCCACCCACCAAGTTATTCCATCTCATGACACACCTGTGTGTGTCGGAGTTGAAGTATGCACCATACCGTGTTCGATAGCAGACTTTCCCTCAGTAGCTCTCCAAGTCTTTTCTTCCACGGCATATCTGGGGAGACTGAAACCTCCATCCTTTTAGTTCACTGCTGACCAGATTACTAGCCAAGGACTCAGATTAGACAAATACTTAGTGCTATTGATTTGTTGGGGAGTGAATTCTCACAGAGTAGGAGTTAGGCACAGGGAGAGTGGGTGAGGACAGAAGGAAGAGTCGATGAAAGATTCAATCACAAAGGGTTCAGAGCTAAATGTGACTACATCCTGTGTCTCAGATGGCAATTCTTTGAGAAGTAGGCAAAGAATTTCTCCCTTGTGTTCTACCTGGCAAAGGTGCTCCCCACGGGAGCTTTGGATTGCATGTGCCATTTTTATAGTTATGACAAATGTGTTACTAATTGATTTTATTATATTTTACAGAATTTCAGTGTGTTTCTAATATCCTAGGCATCCGACCTGCTACTTGGAAGATTGTAAGTGGCAGATGGAAGATTCTTTCCTTTTTGGGCCTGAACTATTGAAACAATTACAGTTGCTAATAAAATGAAGTCATTCGTGTAGCAGTCCTTTTAGTAATTCAGCTACCCTCAGAAAGTGATTGTTGCTCAAAAGATCAGAATGAATATTTTAGAGTTTTGTCTTACTCCCAGGACTAACAAAGTCAATGTTCTTTCTTTCCTTTTATAGTAACTCTGGGCCAGACTGGTTGGTTTATCCTCATGGTGGTAGCCCTGACAAAAGAGGACTAGAGGATTCAGATTGAATGCTAGTTTAATGACCTATATTTTCTTGTGGTATTGTCATAGTTCTGGACCACATTTAACCATATTTATTTGGACTTCTGCCCACTTTTCAGAAAAAAATTACTCATCCCCCCCAACAATAAAAAAAACATGAGTACTATGGCCCATAATCCAGGATAAGGTATAGTTATCTGCTCTTGCTGTCTCCCCTACATCATGCCAACACCTCCCCGGGGCATTATCATCCATTTTGAGGAACATTGTTCTAGACTATAAAGATAATGATGATTTGGCTGAGCATACCTCTTACAGAGTCAATCTAACAGCCCATGTAGGAGACATATTGAGTCTCTATAAGTTTTATAGCATGGTCCTTATCTCTCCTGTAACTAAAGTTCACAGGTGAATGATCTCTGTGCAAGTAAAGTCATAGCTATGGGAATGGAACTATACACACCAAGTTCGTGGTGGTGGTGAGACACACCATTTTGACTCTGGGAGGTGTGTACGTCATAGATTTCATGATAGATGATATTGGAAGAATAATAATGCTGTTTGACTTTAAGAATAACTATATAGCTCATATAGCTTTTGCTACTGATGTGATTCTCTAAACAGCTTCTAGCACCTACAATTTAACTGTCTACCTTGTATACTCCATGGGTGAGATCAGACCTCTACTGGGTCATCTTGGCAATGGCTTTAAGCTTACCAAGATGTACTCAGATCTTGCATCACCTCTCTATCCACCCCTCACCTCCCCAACTTTCATCCCCAATTCATGTAGCTCAGTATTGTTGTACAGGACACAGATGCCATTAGATCAGGGATTTGGGCAGACAGGGAGGGTTATATTATCTATCTTTAGTCAGTTCTTCTAAAAATGAGGACTAAACTCATATCCTTGACAAAATGGAACACTGAAATGAGTACTAGATTTATATTCATGCTAAGCTGGACATTGAATAAGGAAGGCTGAAGAACAATTGATGCACTTGAATTATGGTGTTTGCAATGAATATCACAAGTACCATGCGCTGCCCATGCAACAAGTACAACCGTGGAAAAAGTACAACCAGAATGCTCCTAACAGACAAAAGAGTGGGACCTCTTTCATGTAATTTGGACATGTCAGGAATGACCAATCTACGGAAAAGACATCATGCTTGGTAAAGCAGAGGAGCAGCTAAAAAGAAGAAGGTTCTTGACAGACTGGTTTGACACAGTGGCTGCATCAAAGGGCTCAAACTAAAGCAGAATTGTGAAGATGGCCCAGGACTGGACAGTGTTTTGTTCTGCTGCGCCTGGTGTTTCTATGAGTAGGGGATGATTAGCAGCAACAGAATCAATTATTTGAGATGATTTTGGAAGCAAAGACCTATCAGCCAGCCAGAAGACTAGGAAAGAAAAAAAAAAAAGACAAGAGATACTGTCAACTTGGGTACCAGAGGGATATGAGCCTCACTTTGGGAACATCAAAATTGTGAATGGTATAACCCTTCCAGAGGCACCATATGGATTCCTGGAAACTCTTTGCCTTGTGTGAACATTGCCTTATCTCCGTCACAAAAATACTGTAACATAAACTTTTGGAGTGATCATAAAAGAGATGATTTAGCCCTCAGACTTTCATGGAGATATCACCTAAAAATTTATGTTGGATTATTTAGCAGAGTTTTCAAGTATAATGAACTACTCACTATTTATGTACCCTATACAAAAATTAACCCTAAGATGGAAGTACTTGTTTAGAAAACAGGATATAATTTTTTTCTCTGACTTTAGCTGAAATGATCAATACTACCGTCTGGAATCTTGAAGACATTTAGACCAGTTTCAACTTACCATCCAGAGCTATTATGGATGAGAGAAACACCCTAGACTTTCTTTTTACAGGTCAAGGCTATCTGTGTAAGCACTAATAAATCTGCTGTACTTGGATTGATACTTTATGTCAAGACCAAAATTCTTATTCTTATAGAAATGTAAGGATAAAACCATCTGATTTTATAGGGTAGACCTTTATGTTTTAGGGGATTTGTTCAGATGGTGGGTCTGAGACCTGGAAGAGTCTGACTAATATGCACACTTGCAGGAAGCAAAGGGTAAGTATTGGTGGCTGACAATTATTCATGCATCTCTGGTGCTTTTGCATGTCTTGTGTAGCAAACAGCTTTGAGAAATAAAGACTAAAAAAGGTCAGTTCACATAAGAAGAGGATGTCACAATCATATAAGGTTAATGTTTATGTACCCAATAATAGAATTTTAAAATATATTATGTAAAAGTGGATAGAATTGTAAAGATAAATGAATAAATACAGAGTTATAGTCATAAATGTCAACACTTCTTTTTTAATATGTGATAGAAAGATTATACAGGATATCAATAAGGATAATGTAAACTTGAATGATACTAGCAAGAAACAGTCTGCCATTTATAGAGTCCTTCCTCTATCAAAGGCAGATTTTGCGTGCATTTACAAGTCCACATGAAAGTGCCCATATTCTTACAAAGATAAAACACAAAAAGTTCTTATTGTTTGGTTGATTTTTATTTCCTTTGTTGTTTTATTTGGCTGTGCCTGGGATTTGCACTTATTAATGTATCTGCATATCTATCTAGATAAGATAGGCAGGATAAATAATTCAGAGGTGAAAAGAATGGGATCAATGGTTCTGGGGGGATATGGGAGAAGGGGAGGTGCAAGAAAGCAAGGGGGGAGACCAAAGGAACAGCAAGTGAACTAAAATCAATGGAAGGAAGGTCACAGGATGACTGGTGAGACTCAGCCAAGGACAATATAGCAGCGAGGAATTACTAAGCCCAAATGAAAGCTGAACGTGATGGTGGGGCAAGGGGGAAGTAAAAAGGAAATAGAGGAAAGAAACAAGAGCCAAAAGACATTTATAGAGGCCTAAATTGAGGCACGTGCATGTATAAATATACATATAATCAGGAGAATAGAACTATGTACTCATATCTATATGATAGGAATTAAGGTTGCAGGTGGAAATGGGGCCTCAACTCAAGTACTTCCTTAAGACAAGAACACTTTGCACTAACAATCTGGCATTCTGTGATGCTCACCTTCCCAACATGGTTGCTGAAGACATAATGAGTGCATAAGTAAATGTGGTGAAGAAAGCTGATGGTGTCCAGCTATCAAGGAATATAGAGTCTGGGGTCTTAAAGACTCGAAGAGGGACAAGTGGCCATCTAGCTGCGAGGCAATGGGACCCACATGGGAGAAGCACAGCAGCCTGTGCGATCACAAGGTGTTGAGGGGATTGGCTAATGGACATCAGAGAATGTGGAATCGTGTTGTTGTGGATGGGGGGGGCAGTGTTGAGTGGGGACCCTGGGACCATCTGTGGGGAGCCAGACATCCCCTTGCAGAGGGCTACAGGGGAAAGAATGGCTGGTCAGGGTGTAGTGTGGCCACAATGAGGCATCCAGTGTTTCTCTGGGCCTTGGATGCTTAGCCCCTACCTCCTACTGTCATGATCTCAGTTCTACCTTGCAAATCCGGCTCGACTGGAGGGTGTACACTGGTGTGTATGGAAGCTGGAGATGTGGGGAATTCAGGAGAGAGGGGTTCCTCTGGACCAGTGGTGAGAAAGGTGATAATGGAAGGCTTGAGGGAAGGTGGGGTGGAGGGGGAGAACAGGTTGCAAGGATCTACATTTGGACTCCTTCCTGGGGGACAGAAAATGAGGAGATGGGTGAGCGGAAGCATCATATCCCCAGAGGTGTGGGATATAACAAAATAATAGGAGTTGATAGATTGTCGGGCATTCATGGGGGAGGGGGTTGTGGAGAGGGAGAGGATACATGAGGAGCAGATACCAGGGGCTCAAATAGCAAGCAAGTATTTTGAGAATGATGATGGCAACAAATGTACAAAAGTGCTTGACACAAGGGTTGTATGTGGATTGTGGTAGTACTTGTACAAGTCCCCAATAAAATGGTTTAAAAAACACACAAAAATGCCACAAAATGAACTTATTCTATATAGAAGGTTGCCTCTCTCTATATATGTGTGTTTATATCTATATACACATACATATATGTATGTATGTGTATATGTATGAATGTTAGAATTAAGTACATATTTTTATAGACTTATGGATGTAAAATGTTCATTTATACTTCTGATTTACATATTCATATTATATATCCAAGTTCATCTTTTTGAGATGTTCAACTAAAGTTTATAACAAATGTATACTGTCTTGTACCTACCACTAGCACAACTAAGAAAAAATTTATTTCTGTCACTCCCAAAATTTTTATTGTGGGCCTCTTTGTGATTAGTCCCTTTTCTTACTTGCTGTATTGGTCTGAATTTCCCCCCTATAGTTTTGCTTTGCCAGAATGTAATCAATAGAATAACACTTTTATAATAGGTATTTTTTTGTGTCTAGCTTCTCTCATTTAGCATAAATGAGATTCATCCATGCTATTAGATGTATCAGTATTTGGTTCATTTCTGGTCCTGAACAATATTCCATTCTATTACTGTTTGTTTATTCAGAAATTTGTTTCTTTATCTAGCAGTTGCTCCTGGAACGACTGCTTTAGGTTTTACAAAGCAGGTCCAGAATGGTTTTTCCATTTTGCCCACTATTGATGCAATTCCTGATTCCATTCACACGTTTCAAGGTTTTGAACGCCCTTTGATAAGTTAAGACCTATAGCATGAATCAAGTGCTCTTCACAAAAGAATTTTATCTGGAGTTTTAGGTTAACTAAGATTTAATTACTTATAAGAGGGGAATGGAAGTTTCATTCATTGTGGGTGAAGTACAAACTAAAATTTATCAAGTGAAAGCAGCAGACTATTTGTTTCCGCTTTTTATAATTCTCTAGTAAAAGAATAAGGCAATTATTTGACACCCTCAAAAATGCATTGTGAAGAAGGCAGCTGTGTGTCATTTGAAGATGAACAAGCTGTGTTGGGCATCCATAAGTAAGCCTAAGTACTTTTAAAGTTTCTGGAGATCAATGTGTTATTAAGAAGAATACATCCCACGTGTCGATGACTCATTTAATCTTGGGTCTACTCTTCCTGCATAAATGTGACATTTATAGAATTCTTATTTAAGTGATTGAATAACATCCTTTACAAAAATGGAGACAGAGCATAGAAAGCACAGCTAGATTTCATGTCAATCAAATGAATGTGTTTATAGATTCATGATAAATTTTTAGCAGGATTCTTACTTCTCTGCTACATTGGACTCATATTTTAGGTCAAGTAGAAAATTGATTTTTCTTATTTTAATAAGAAAATAGGAAAACTAAAAATTATCAGTTTTTTTGGGGGGCATCATGCCCTCTGGTGGGAGTAGGAGGCCCAGCCTTGCTCCTGGAGAGCTGCTGCTGGATTTGAACCACCAGGCCAGTGGGCTGCAGTCCCACGCATAACTACTACACCACCAGGGCTCAGCCCAAATTATCAGTTTTTTTTAATGGATTAGAAATATCCTGAATTCATAAAGTTCTGTTGAAGTTAATTAATTCACAAATGTAATAGTACCCCAACTTTTTAACCAGTTAAATTGATTCTATATATTGTGTGTGAAACAAATAAATAAGTGAAAATGGCTAGGAAAAATTCAAAAAGAGAAAAGAGGAGAATTAGTTTTATCAGCTTGCATACTATAAAGCTACAAAAAGAAACCGTTATTTATTTGTGCATGGATAGAAAAGCAGATGAATTTTTTTAAAGCATAGAAACAGTCCCTACATACACAGAGTAATTAGTATATGATATGGTAAGACTTAAATTTAGTACAAGAAAATAAGGAGTATTAAGTATGTGGTTTTGGTTCAACTTGGCACTCAATAATTGGACCCTAGTCTTTCCTACCACATAAATAAAAAAAAAATCAATAGATTGCTTAATATTTGGATCCTAAAAGTAGGAATTAAAAACATTATAAAAATAAGTAATATTTGGAAATTTTAAATGAGGAAATCTTTTCTAAAAATGAATAGGGTCATCAAAGAATAGATTGATAAATTCCCTGGCAAAACAATTGCAAAAAAATAAACAAATAAAAACTTTAAACAATGCAAACTGCTAAAGACAAGGTCTAATTTCCTTAGCCCATATAGTGCTTCAATAAACTATTAGAAATCTGATCAAATGAAAGAGTAATTAATAATGAAATATATATAATTCTTAGATTAAATAAGGCTCAGTATTATGTATTGTAAAGGAAAGAGTTATTAAAGCTATTAATAAGTGATATTAAATGATATCTTTTTAAATCTGATACTAATGATGCATACTGCATTGGCTAGTATACAGGGAACTAGACTGGTGAGAATATAACTTGGTCTAATGCCATTGAAAATGCATTGGGACTAAAATGGGATTTTCTATGCCAGTATGTAGTTAGAGTTTTGGACACTTGCAGGGGTCGTTCTATCTGTCCTCTACGGTCACTATGCATGGACATCAACTCAATGGCAGTGAGATTGTAATAAGTAAAATGTTTGTACCCACTGACTTAGAAATTCCACATTTGTGTATGTGAGATTATTTATAAGTAAGATTATTCTTTGAAGCCCTGTGTATAAGTGCAAAAAGCAAAATTAACAGAAAGGCCAGTCTGTAGAGAATAGGTGAGTATATTACACCCGTATTGTGAAGTATAAAGCAGCAAGTACAAAGGAAGTAGAAGCGCTCAGTATGAAGGTAAATTAAAACGTCTTGTTTTAAAATCATAGACATCCTTATTAAGTAAAAGTGTCCTCCATCTACTTCTGTTCATTTCAGAAGATGATTGTTTCCTCCTCTCCGGAGAATTCTGTGCTCTTTCATTTACACCCCAATAACATGGAAGTTTTAGCATTTTGAAATATTCAAATCATGTTCCTTTGAAATGCTTTTTTTTTTTTGAGATTTCAGGAGAAAAAGAAGTATGAAGAAGCAAGATTGAGCCATTAGGGTAAATGAGATTAGGTTTCCCAATGAAAATCTTAAAGGGCAGTCTTTTTCCATCAAAGAATGAGAGGATACATTGTTATGATGGGAAAAATTGCTCAGCACAACTTTTTTGGCCTTTTTCTCACCAATGAAGTTCTTTTTTGTTTGTTTGTTTGTTTGTTTTTTGGGCATCACTGCCCTCAGGTGGTGGGAGTAGGAGGCCCAGCCTTTGCTCCATGGAGTTGGAATTGAACCTCCATCCCAGTGGGTCGCAGTCCTACGCACAACCACTATGCCACCGGGGCTCAGCCCTCCAATGAAGTTCTTAATGTTCTCTAAATGTTTCCAAAATAAGTCATGGTGATTATCTAGTCAATTAGCCAGTATCTTTTGAGAAAATCTAAGTTAAGATCAACCCTTTGGAAATAGACTTATGTACATGTATTTGTATATTAAGATAGCAGACAGACATTGGGTCTCTACTCAAGTATTCCTTTAAAGCAAGAACATTTTATTCTTATAACCTAGCATTCTGTGATGTTCACCTTCATGACATGATCACCGAAGACAAAGTGGATGCATAAACAAATGAGGTGAAGAGAAGTCATGGTACCCAGCTGTCAAAAGATGTAGTGTCTGGGGCTTTAAGGGCTTGAAGATAAACCAATGGCCATCTACCTGAGAAGCAACAAAGCCCACATGGAAGAAGCACACCCGCCTGTGTGATCATGAGGTGTCAGTGGGATCAGGCATCAAAGACCCAGAATAAAATATCATATCAATGTGATTGAGGGGGAGTGTGGAGTGGAGACCCAAAGCCCATCCTTAGACACTTGGACATTCCTTCACAGAAGGCTTACAAGGAAGAAACGAGGCAGTCAGGATGCAGTATAGCACTGATGAGACATAAACTTTCCTCTAGTTTTTAATGTTTCTTCTCCTCCACTATCATGACCCCAATTCTACTTTACAAATCTGGCTAGACCAGAGCATGAGGGGGATGCCTTACAAGATATGCTGAGAGCATCCAAGAAACACCCTCACCATTCATTATTTCCTCTTGATATTAACTAAAATTAAGGCTCAGAAAGCTCCTCAAGGTGAGGTCAAGATGATTACCCAAGAAGAAGCACATGATCCTCACAAAGATCTGCTCGAGTTTTCAAATACATAAAAGCAAAAACCAGGGGGATATCCCTGGAAATAGTTACTAAGGGTGTGGCAAATTGGTGCAAGAAATAAAATATTAGACCAGTTTGATTTTCTGGATACGGGACCCCTAAGCACAGATTGTTTCTATCAATGTCTCAGCTAGAGAGGCTGCGAGAGGATCTAATCCCTTATTTTGTTGGTTCACTGAAGCAGGGACTTCCAGATGGCCTAGATTAGACCAAGTTGAGGTGCCTGACCTACATTGGTATACTGTAGAACAAGGCACCCAAAAGGGCCGTTCAGTCTTCACCAAGGCCCAGTAACAAGCCAACAGCTGTTTTTCAAAGGGGAAGTAGTTGTCTGCAGAAGAGGGGAGGACTTTATTCCAAAATTCCAGTGGTCTATGCTGTGATTCACCAATAGGGGTCTGCCAAAGACTCTACACCGCATCTTTATCAACAGCTGTCACCTCTAGCACCATTGAGGCAGCTGGATCATATGGTCCCAGTGGCAAAGCAGCCTGCAAGTCAGCCTAAACTTACTGCAGAGCCTTTTCTTATTCTGGGCCCCACTCAACATTGGAGGCCTTTCATGTCACCTGATAAATAGGTCAAAGGGGAACACCCAAAGGAGGGCTATGTTGCCTCCAAAATCTGAAGAGGCCCGTTAGGCATTGTGCCTCTTGTTTTGTTGTTGGGGGTGCGGGGTGGGGGGAGGCCATCGCTTATTTTTCACTTTAGTAGGAATGCCTCGACATACCCAGCATCACTGGACCCCAATGCAAAGCAACGACAAAAAATATGTTTACTTTGATTGTAGGATTTCCTACTCCTAGGAAAAGGAGACCATCAGTTCTGACAAAGCCAATAGTGTGGTTATTATCAACCACTGTTTCCAATTTCTTATGCATCTCCCAGAGGCATGTTATATATTTACATATATGTACACATCAATGCGTAGAGTCTACATGAATACTCAAACAGCATACACACATACTCACTTTTTTAAATCAGAGAAAAGGAAAATCTTCAACAAGATGGATTGACATTATGGCTGCAACAATGAGCACAAAAATAAAACAATTGTGAGAATGGCACATTGGTTCTGTTGGACGTAGGGCCAGAACTACCTCAATGGCACCAGCCACCAGCAGAAATTCTTGATTTTTGCCCAGCAGGAGCTGTTTGGGAAGACCGCTTGAGAACCCCCCAAAACAGCATGGCAATGATATTAGCCATGCACTTAAAGTTACAAACTCACTCATTCTACCTGACAGTCCAGTGAGATTTTTAGCATCTATGTGTCAAATGAGAAATCAGGGTATTAGAGAGTTAAATAATGCAGTGCAGAGATTTAAAACCCTTTTTATTTCACATTCTATCTTTTCCCCTTTCTAGGGTTATTGTGTCCTATTCTTTGTAACAAGTGCCTAGTACTAAAAACGGGAAGCCCTTCCCTAAGTAGTTGTCTTAATCTAACTCTCTGGATTGAGCGATTCTTCTGGAGTCTGGTGCTATGTTCACCACAGGCTTATGGCAACTGTCTTCTTCACCTGAGGACAAGCACAGATGTCTCTCCATCTTCTCTTCTCTTTATTGCTGCAGTAGAGCGGGTTCTGCACCACACAATAAAGGGCCGTATGCCTTTTCAGCATTGCCCAGAACAGGAGATAGCCCAGAGATTCTTGGCTGCCTCATCTCTCATTTTGTTTTTTCCAAAGTGAAAACTACTTTGATGTTCATTTTTTTAATCCCAAAGCAACGCTTTTTCTGAAAGAATGAAACATGTAGACAATAGAAAATAGCAAAATTGGGTTAGTGAAACTATCCAAATATTCAAGATCTAATTCCTTTAACATTTTTATAAATATATTACTGGTTTTCTTTTCAAATGAGAAATCAGGGTATTAGAGTGTTAAACAAAATCATAAATATTACATGTTATCAAAATTATGCTGAAAATAATTTTTGAATGGTGGCAGTTATGTAGAGAAGTGCCAGAAGTTTAAGCTGGATTTTGAATAAGACATAGAACACAGGATAGCAGGACTGCTGTTTTTAAATGGATCTTAGCCAAATTCAGGAATATTGAATATGCAAAAGCATTCAGCTATCTGGATCCTAACAAATTATGGATACTATCATGAAAGAACTCCAGAACACTAATTTGTGCTCAAGAGGAATGTATACTTGATCAAGCGATGGTCCTTAGTACCAAAGGAGGATTGTATGGTTCAGAATCAGAAAAAGTACGAGACCAGGCTGTACCCTTTTACCTTATATATTTAATCTGTGTGATGAAATAATAATATGAGTAGCAGCATTAGAAATAGAGGAAGGTGAATAAACAACCTGCTAAAAGCTTATGACAAACCTTTATTGTCAAAAATGAAGATGACTTGAAGTATTTACTGACAAAGGTCAAAGACTAACTTTCATTATGCATCATGTTTGAATTTGGAGGAAAAGAAAAATTTCACAAATAAGCCAGTAAACTACGTCATGATAAATGAATAATAATTTAAATTTCCACTATTCCACCCCCTTTGAATCAATGACCAATATCCACAGAAGCAGTGGTTAATAAATCTGCCTAAGACCAATCTGCTGTAAAATATCTTTTTAAGATAATAAAAAGGAGAAGCATCACTCTGAGGATGGAGGTGCATCTGACCAGACTACTGTCTTTTCAATTGTCCCATAGGCATGTGGAAACTGGACAATGATAAAGAAGGACAGAAAAAGACTTGGAGTATTTGAACTGTGGTGTCGGTGAACAATGCTGAATAGAATGAGGACATCAAGAAGAAAGAACAAACAGGTTTTAGAGAAATACAACCAAGAATGGGAAATAGGATTTGGTAGAGACTGACATCATGGTTGGTCGAGAGGAAGTGAAAGTCAGGGGAATTTTTAATGAGCCAGAAAGCATTAGACCCAAAGCTCACACTGGACTCAAACATGCTGATGATCCTGCAGAAGGTACAGGACTGAGTAATCTTTCCTTCTGTGTGATGTAAGAAGGCCTCAAGTGAGAGCCAACCCTGGCAACTAACAAAACCAGCATCATGATTAGCTTTACGGGTTGTACATATTTCATTATGTAGACAAAACACTTAACTAATCAGTTTGCCCTCATTTTTTAACTATAAACAAGCTGCAGTAAATATTTTAGAAATATAGCTCTAATCGCTGAAGCTTTTCTGAAGGAACTTGGGGAAAAAAGAAAAAACAAAAGAACTTAAAGTGACATTCCTATAACAATGCCATTAACACAAATATTAGTCCATAATTTCCCAAATACTATTCATTACTTTTCTTCATACTTCATAATTACTATACCAACCTTCAATGCTCCATATTTCCTTTATGGTTTTTAATCTTTGATGTATTTTTGTGTTGTAAATTCTACTATTTTCTTTTCTATGAACTTTACCCTCTAGAATGTACTGCATATTTTATCTAATTTCCATTTGTTGTGTCTGAATTTTCCTTGTGGAAACAGCAGAGGTCTGTACAGAGAAGCTTACCAAAGGCATCTGTGTGTACGAAAAAAGAGAGACAATTAAAACCTGTTGACAACTTGGGGCAAAACTGTGGGCTTCATGTTCTGTAATTTATGCAAAAAGATGAAGAACAATCAGTTCAAGCTGGTTCTTAAAAGAAGCACAGCCTGTAACATGCTTTTGGCAAAGCAGCCTCTCTGTGCTGTGGAAAAGAGATCTCTCAGCACAACAAATGCTAAACTATGCAGGAGATCATGGGTAGATCTCATGAAAACAACCATGCATGTTGCTATGGCGAGAAGATGGAAACTGCTGTTTCATTTCAGTATTCTATTCCAATGCTATTTCTCTGATGAACACATCCAGATATTGAATTGGGCTCCAAGTGCGATTTTATATCAAAAATTTGAAGAGCCCATTCCAATACTTGATATGTGGAATATTGGCAGCGGGAGGCAGTGGAACTTGTGTCTAAACCTCAGCTCTGTCTCTACTTATGTCAGCTCTCAGTTTCCTTATTTTACTGATGTTAGTTTTAGTGTAAATGTAAGATAAACACTTACACCCATACCCAGCGGAGTCCTGATGGTGTCATGAGTTACTTATTGAGTTGTTAACAGAAAGGTCAGCCATTCAAAATCACTAGGGAAGAAAGATGAGATTTTCTACTCCTGTAAAGATGTATGGTCTTAGAAACCCAAAGAGACAGTTCTATTCTGCGAGTCTGGCAGTGAGTGTTGATATACCCACACCCACTGTCATCAAGTGGATTCCACCTTATTGCAACTTAGGGTTTCTGAGACTTTGTCAATATTTTTTCTTTTTCTTTTTTCTCTTTCTTTCTTTCTTTCTTTCTTTCTTTCTTTCTCTCTCTCTCTCTTTCTTTCATCTGTCTTTCTGTCTTTCTTTCTTCCTGCATCACTGTCCTGGTGGGAGTTGGAAGCCCAGCCTTGCTCCTGGAGAGCTGCTGCTGGATTTGAACCATCAACCCTGTGGGCTACAGTCCTGCACACAACCACTGCGCCAGCAGGGCTCAGCTAACTTTGTCAATAGTTAGGGAGAGACAGCTTTGAAAATCTTCATGGTGTGGTTTGGAGAGTTTGGATCACCAACCTTTTAGTTTGAAATTTAACATTTATCTAAAAATGCCACCAGGGCATTCTCACTAGCTCTATCTATGTATCTATTTATATATCTATGTAAGTATTATGTATACATGCATGCATTTATTTATGTATCATCTATCTGTAGGTGTGTATGTATATATTTCTGAATGTAAAACATACATGTATGTACAAATGTTTCATATATAGTTAGATATTTAATAACTTATGCCAATTTAACATTTTTCTAACAGTTTTATTGCCACATAATTTATATATTATAGTATTCAAAGGTTAAATTTTTCGGTCATATCAAGAAGAATTGCACAAGCACTATTGCATCAATTTTTGAACACGCCCACACTTACTGTGGTTAAAATGCCTGTAAAGTGAGTTGTGCAATCACAATCCACTCTAATGCTTCTTCCTCCCTCCTGTCTTCCTTATTTACTCCCCAAATCCTCTTTCCCTCCCTATTGTGGTCCCCTGCACTCTCTATAACCCCATGTTTCAGTTATTTTCATTATGCATCCACTCCAGCTGTGCTTTCCAGCTAGGAAACCCAACAGAAAACAGCAAACACCAAAATCAAAATTAGGTAGTAAGATAAAATGATAATAAAATGAATATAAAACTACAAGCAATTAAGAAAGAAATAATCTCCATCAACATTCAACAAAAAATCTATGTCATGGAACAAGTAAAAGATACTTGCACCCAGAACAACTTCAAGTCATGTCCATAGGGTGGTCCCGTGGCCAAATCATCAATTCTATAGAGCAATTTAACATTTTCACATGCAGTTTAGTGTCATCAATGAACTTAATCTGCTTTGCAACAATCTCTGATATCCATTTTCAAATTTCATCACCATAAAATAAACTCAGTGATTCCTAAGCCATGATTCTCCTCTTCTCTCTTGCTGCCACCACTAGTAAGTATTAATACACTTTGGTCTTTATACATACATATATTATTGTTTTTCATATGCATGAGATTACATGATATTGATAGTTTTGTGATTGGAATATTTCACATCTAATGTTTTTGAGATTAATTAATATTAGTCCATTCTCTTAATTGTTAAAGTGCCTATCTTACTGGGCTGCTGCTGATGGTTGGAGATTATATGTATGCCATAGCTGATGTTACCATCTCTACTTCTTCATCTCCCAGTGCCCTCCTAGGTAATAATATTCCATAGTTTCTACCTCATAGCTACTACCCTGTAGTAGCTCTGACAAGGTCACCAGCATCATCATTGTCACTAACTTAACTGTCTTCATCTAACACGGCTACTCAGAAAAAACTAACTATCCAATACCACATCCTTGTAATGTTCCCTTGCCCTGACTTCTCAAACTGGCAACTGGGCAAGTCTATGAAAAACAGAAAAAAGTGCTTGGTGATTTGTGTCTATAAAGACAACAGTCAAACAAATTCTATGCCTCCATCCTGGTATGTAAACACATGGGATCACTATGGCTTGATTTTTATCTCAATGACAACAGTATGATTTTTTTTTCTAATGTGCCAGGGGGTGGGAACGCTGGTCAGGCTCCCATGGCTACAGTCATCACTGGTGAGTGACCAGAGTTTTAATCTTCATGGTGGGGACTGTGTCCACTGAACCTAGATTCCCTGGTTTCTCTTAGGAAGGAGACAGCCGGCCAAATTGGACAAAACGTGCTACACTTTCAAATTTGATCTCACTGTAAAGACAAAAGACATTAGACTAGCAGATGTGGTACATATAATTCTGTTAGGTGTTGGTGAGTGAATTTTGATGTAGAACAACTCACATAACATAGAACAGCTACATAGAGTTTTCTTGGATATAATCAGTTTTCTTTTTTTTATTTGGGATTTAATACATAAAATACATTCTACATTTCAATCACATGAAGAAGAATTGTACAGTTTTGGCTGTAATCAGTAAGGAAGCAGATCCCCAGCTGTGTGGATTTTTCCCTTGTTAGTAGTCCTGAGCATTCTTTGATTCCTTACATCTTACACATAGTATGTGTATGAGTAAATGCATGTCTATTCCAGGTGTTTTACTTTTTTTTTAAACCCAGAGGTGATTAGCTTTCTGATCAACTCCACCTTGATATGAGTTTAACTGATGCACTGATTGCATTATATTACTCTATCCAAGACACTTTGAGGATTATGTTGAATCTGACTCAAGTCATGTCATTTTCAGCAACATTATATTCATACGAAAGTTGTACACTGAACAAAAAAGACCACAGAACTGATACATTCGACTTATGGTGCCAGGAAATGATATTGAAGATATTATGGATTGCCAGAAAACAAACACAACTGTCTTATAAAAAATGTACACCCAAGATGCTCCTTACAAGTGAGGATGACAGACCAACGTAACCCACAGTGCTACTAACATGAAGATGCCTTACCTGTATTACCTACCACTATCAAGACACATGTGACTTGCAGGGACTCTAGGGCTTCTGAGCTTGTAAATATTTAGAGGAGCACACTGCGTTTTTTCTTCCACAGCGACTGTGGAATTTGAACCAGCAAGCTTGTGGTTAACAGTCCCATGCCTAATCCATAGCAACATTGGGCACTTTAGCTAGGGAAAAAAGCAGCAGGAAATCTGTCATACAGGCCTGAGTGGGGAGGGGCTACAGGATCTGAGTTACTTCCTGGGGTGGTGGCAAAGGAATTTTGCTAGAGTAGCCTGTACATAAATGCTCATTAAGACCTAGAGGGATATGCGTCAGGGCTGTAGCTTTTACTATATGCATTGAATCGTACGCTAAACAATTTATCAAAGAAGTTGAACTGCACAAAGAACTGGGCACCAGAATTGGAGGAAGACATATTGACAACTTAGGATACTCAGCGGACACAGTCTTGCTTGCTGAAAGGGAGGGCACCTCAAAACACTTGCTACTGATGATCAAGGATTGCAGCATTTAATGGGGATTATAATTCAATGTAAAGAAAACCCAAATCCTCACATCTGGACCGATAGATAACATTATGCTAAATGAAGAAGAATGGAAGTTGTCAAGGATTTCATTTCTCATGGATCCACAATTCATGCTCATGGAAGCAGCATAACACATTGCATTAAGTAAATCTTCTGCACAAGGCCTTTTTAAAGTGTTGCAAAGCAAGGGTGTTACTTTGAGGACTGAGATGTGCCCAGTTCAATCCATGGTATTTTCAATGGCTTTCTATGTATGTGAAAGTTAAACAGTGAATAAGGAACACCTAAGAACAATCATCATTGGCAGAGAATATTAAAAAATACTGTAAACTTCCAAAAAGACAAACAAATATTACCAGAATGACCCTTCAAAGTGCAGGAGGTGAGATTTCATCTCATATACCTTGGAAATTATCAGGGTAGACCATCCCTGGAAAATGATATAGTGGTTGGCAAAGTAGAAGGGCAGTGAAGAGAAGGAAGCCTCTCAAAAGAGATACATGAGCTGGTGACTGCAACAATGGGCTCAAGTCTAACAAGTGTAAGACGGCTCACGACGGGGGTGGTGTTTCCTTCTAGTGTCTATAGCAGTAGTTCTCACCCTTCCTACCCTTTCCTCATGTTGTGGAGACTCCCAACCATAAAATTATTTTCGTTGCTGCTTCTTAACTGTCATTATGCTACTGTTATGAATCAGGCGACCCTGGGGAAGGGGTCATTCACCTCTCAAAGGGGCCGTGACCCACAGGTTGAGAACAGCTGGTCTATAGGGTGAGTGAGAACCAACCCTCTAGGACCTTAGAGCAGCAGCAGCAGCACCATTTAAAGGAGCTAGCATTTGCTTTTCCGTCTCTGTAAGTCTGATGTCATCACTCCTGTATTTCTTCAGCAATATCATTGAGGTAGACGGTATGGCTTTGAAACAACCGAATCGGCTCTCTGGCCCATAGGGGATTCTGTGAGCTATCCATTACTCTGCAAAACAGTTGTTTTTTACTTAAAAACTAGTCATCTGAGTTATGCTGTTTACCACAAAAGATCTTAACTGATTCTCTAGATGAAGACCCATTGATTCATTGCAGTAAGACATGAGTTGTCTTATTGTATCTTCCTCTCCCTTCTTTCCAAATTTGATGGTAATCATTTTATTTTTTCATTCTTCTCCTGGTTGCCATTATAACAGTAAATATTAGTAATAAATATCTAGCTTTCATTCCATAAACTTCAGAGAGCATTGCTTTAACACTTGGAAGATCATACTCCTTCCCTCTTTCTTATTCCTCTTTGACCTTCCATTTTCTCTACTTTTCACTTTTTCAAAGTTTTTAAAGTTTATGATTGCAGTGAAGTCTTCCATGCTTTCTCTCTAGGTGGATTCTATAAATGGAAAGGTAATAAGCAGAATCGACATTATTAAGTCTATATAAATGTTGACTGTAGAGTTGAATAAGGAGCTAATGATTACATTCCCACGATACAGTTCTAATATCAAGTGATGATTTGTATGCTAATTGACCCCAAATGTTACTAGCTTCAAGGTCATGTGAACTTTCTGATTTTAACCAGTCACTCCTAATTATACCACATTTTGGTTCCCTTCACTTTTGTACTATGATCCCATTATTTTTATTTTTATTACCAGGTGATTCTAATTGCATTTTTCTTACATACCTTAACAACCTTACATATACTTCACTAATGCTGTCATGGAATTTTCTTATTTTTCCTTCCCCTGCCCCCAATAAGATTCTTCCTGAGTACCTACATCTGGACCTTTTTAGTGTTCTCCTGAATTGTTTAGTTGTGGATTTTACATCATCTTCTAGGTTTTCTTTTCAGTTTCACTAAATAAAGATATGCAAGAGACTTCCTTCCTTCCTCAGGAGAAAAAAATATGGCATGCAAGGCATGTCTTTGTATGTTTGCAAACAATTTTTTTATCATGCTCTACTGCTACATTCATAGTGTAGGTATAGAATTATGGACCCAAAATACTCTTCCTTAAAGCTTTTATACATTGACTCATTATCTTTTGAATCCCACAGGTCAAATGGAATAGTTGGATGGTTCCTTGCATCTTTGGGGGAAGCATTTGCCTGTTTTTATTTATTACTTTTGGTGTTCTGAAATCTCAAGAGCCAGCTTTGCCATTAACCCTATTCTGTACTCAATAATTATCTAATGTAAGAGTTTGTTTTTCTTTGTTTTGAAGAAATGTCCAACTGCTTCCTTTCAAAATTCACTAATACATTTTGTTAGTCCAGGTAGACTAGAGAAACAAATTCATCAATGTGTATATATGTATTAGAGAGAGTTTTGTGGAAAATGTAATTGTATAGTAAGAAAGCATTCCAACCCAGTCCAGTCCACGCCCACAATACTGATATTAGCCCATATTTCTGAAACCAATCTATAAAGTCTTCTTGAGACTCACAAAGCACATGCAATGATGTCGAATGCAAGAGGAACACAAGCCAGATGGGTAGAATGCCTTTGGATCCAGTGACGTTGTAAACATCTCAGGGCTGGCATGGGTCTCCAAGTGGTTCCTTCAGCTTCAGAGGTCTGGTTGCAACGTGACTTGTCCAGCTCAGGACACTATTGTAGCTCCATGTGGCTTCTCCTCAGGAATGTTTCACAGGAAGCCAACCATGTCAGTAGGTAGCCTCTGAGCTGCTGTTGTCAGCAGAGAGTCTTCAAGGACGTGAATCAAGATAGCATCTCTGGGGCGGAGTCCCGGTGGCGTAGTGGTTGTGCTCGGGACTGTGGCCCACTGGGATGGAGGTTCAATTCCAGCAGCGCCTCCACAGGAGCAAAGGCCTCCTACTCCCATCAACAGAAGGCAGTCATGCCCCAAAAACAAAAAAACAAAACAAAGCAAAAACAAACAAACACAAAAAAGATAGTATATCTGGCCTCGAAGAAGGAATGACCATATTTCCCAGACTCCTCTTGAAAAGACCATGCCCACACAGAGGTGTCATTGGCTATTGACAGAGTAGACTCCACCCCTACACTCTTAATCCTCAAATTGACATCAGATTAGGTTAATGCCACACATGTATTTTCAGTTTTCTTTTTCTGCTCTGGTTCTTAGTCAACTGGCAAACTCCTGCATTCAGGATGAAGTCTTCTCTCAAGCTGGTCAGTTTTTTCCTCATAGATTTGCTCTTTGATGTTTGCTTATGTCACAATTGAGTTTGCTCTCCTTTATCTTTCCCTTCCATTGAATTTTACATTCAGACATTATATTTTTAATTTATAGGATTATTTATTACTCTATGGATAGTCTCCTTTTGATTCTTGTTTTATAAATAAAATAGACTCAGATTTCTTTGAACAGTGCTTATTTAATATTTTTTGATTCTCTTGTGGTCTCTGAGTTAATTCTGCTTACTTGTAAATAATATGTGTCAACATTTCTATTTCTTACTGGAAGTTTTCCTCAAATGCATCATGTCTATAAATGAAGGATTGATTTGATAATAAGAGCTGTCCAGTTTAGATTTCCTCAGATTGTTGTTGATGAGATGCTTCTTTTCTTTTTAAAAAGTCTTGTGTTGTGTTTTCAGTGAAATTTTACAGTGCACATTTGTTTTTCATTTAACAATTTCATTTTTTTCTCTAATAATGTTTTTATTGACGTATCGCATTCATTCCAATATATCCCTTCCCTTCCCATGGATTCTGTTGTTCAATCCCATTCAGTAGGGCTATACAATCATCAGTGCTATCAGGCAGTTCAAGGTTATACCAAGATTCTGCTGGAAGCACAAGACTGCAAAACATAGATATTACAAAAAGCATAATGTTCAATTTTAAAATGGCTACTATCTGCCTTACTTACACTTTACATAGACTCAATTCTTACTCTAAAACTCTATTTCCTTAAGAAGAGCAGAAAGTTTAACCTCAGTTGCTATTGGTATCTCCATTCTACTAAGTGCTGCAGCAGAATCATGGAGGGAAGCCAGTTTGCCTACCTTGCTAATGTTGACCACCTCCGTTGCCCTTAAAGGTTAAAAGTGCTTTGTTGTGAGGTGTTTGCTCAGTGAGGACACTCAGTACTTTATGTACTGTCTCTCTTTAAAGTTTGGCTACCTCTTTAGAGATGTCTTTGTCTCTCTAAACTTCTAAAGCTCCAAAGAAAGGCATTTTTAGATGCTGTTAAATGCCTAACAAATTGATTCCGACTCATGGCACATTTACCTGGTTAACCCTTTTAGGAAAGCGAAGTGAAACAAAATAAAACAAAAACAGTAGACCATTTCTGAATCTGCCTTTCTTTGAGGCAATTAATCCAAAAGAGGCTATCTGAGTAGGAACAGAAGTAGTGGAGGTAAGTATGAGAAAAGGGAAAGGAGACAGATAACCCAAGGGGAAAATCAGTTTATTTTAAAAATATCCTCATACTATATGTGAAGAAATATAAAGTTTACCCTCAACCTAGCATGACTGCGTACATTCATGGTATTACTATGTGTGTTAAAGTAACATCTATCTTCAAGCCAGTGAATTATGTGGGGGATTGAAAATCTCATCCAGTGCAGAGCAGGTTTGGAAAAGTTAGAGGAGTGGAGAGATGAGGGAAGGGTAAGGAGGATTTTTCTGAAGACAGCACAAGCTTTCTGACAGAATCTCTCTTGTTTTATATTGTGAGTTGGGGGAAAGTTTGAAGCGCAGTCCCTCAATGATATATTCAACAATTCATGCTTGTTTTGCTTCAGCTCATTCATTGCAATCCACTCTGGGTAGCACCATTTATCCCACTTCCTCCCTGTGTTTTCTGTTTCCATCCTTGATTGTTTTTTTTAACCCACTGTACTTTATCTTTGGGTAAATACTGTCTTTTGATCTTGAATTGTTAATTGTTCTAACTCAGGACTGAGTTCAATTTCAGAGTTGAAGGATAAGTAAAGGTCTCCTCCTTCCACAAGTACCTGTTTCAGCAGTATGTCTGACTTCTTGATTTTGTTTCATGTTTTCCTTCCACTCAACTCAGGACCTTCCAATGTGATTCTTTTCAGAGCAGTCGAAAGTGGCGGCTGGACACCATCTAGTTCTTCAGGTTTCAGGGTTGTAGAGACTGACACTCATTTGATACATTAGGCGACTGGACTAAATGTTTACATATACCTTTCAAATTTCGTTAGTTTTCTTCCCTTTGGATGGAGAGAAACCCAAAGTTTCACCTTAGATGATTGTTCATGAATTTTAAGAACCCAGTATCCATTCACCAAAGTAGGCTATAGAACACTCTTTTGTGAATTACATTCCATGACTTGACCTTTGAGATGAACAAGATTAGGGTTCTGACCCGATCCTGCTCCAGGTCCAGAAACATTCCCTCAAAGGATTTGGTTATCTTAGAAGTTTTCATAACTTTTTACGCTGTATGGTTTACCACATTGATGGATACATTTGCAGCAATAAGTAATACACATATGCAAATACTGTCTATATGACAGAACTTTTTTTCAAGAACTTGTGTAGGAGTTAAAAATAATCCAAATCTGGTTGATCAGAAATTAGTAAATTATGGTTTCCAAGATAATTCTGATAATGCAGTGGACTAAGGTATTGGCTTCCTAGATGGAAAGCTGGTAGTTTAAACATCCCAGCCATTCCATGGGGGAAAGATGAGACAGTTTGCACCTGCAAAGATTCACAGCCTTGGAAGTCTTGTAGAGCAAGCAGTTCTGCCCTGTCCTGTATAAATGTCAGGGTTTGTTTTGGTATAAGGACTCCCTAAAAACCTATAAAAGCCACTTTAATTTGAGAAAAAAACAAGTGTATTGAAGAGGATCATAAACAGTTAACCAAATGTATATGCAAACCAAACATATAACTTCATGGAGCCACATGAATTGCACTTTAGATAAGGCTTCAAGACCATTTGATAAGGGCACTTGGACATTTCTTTTTATTTTCTCTCTTTGGTGCTAATGAGAAACCAAGTATTGAAATTTTCTGGTTCCACACAAATTGATAAACACGCTGGTCCATTTTCTGTCTGGCTTCATGTACTGTATAGTTTAAGTCTTCTTCCCTCAGATGTACTGTATAGTTTAAGTCTTCTTCCCTCTTGACTGTCTCTACATGGTCACTGCACTGCTGTCTTGACTTCTGATACTAGTAACTGATTCAATCCCTGAGACTGCTCAGTCCAAATTCACATGAAAGAGAATGTACCGGGATTGAGTTGTATCCATGGCTCTCAGAGATGTATCCCAGAAGAAGAATTTATTGGTAGAAACACAGTGGTCTAGCTATTTCTAGCAGGTTATTTTAAAATAGCATTGATACAAGTTAGTAACTAACATCTTCAGTAACCTACCAATTTACAACTAGTCTGTGATCATTGTTACTGTAAATGCTAAAATAATTGTCTATTGCCTCAGTGTATCCAGCCTCTGATTTAGTTTTCAGTATTTTCTATTATTTTATTCCAGATGTGGTGCTGTTACATGATGGGATGAATAGAAGATTCATTTATGGAACTACTTTAATGCTCTACCTATTTCTCAAGAACAATAGTCCTACTGATATTTTCATTATTGATGGTGTATACTCCACCAAGTTAAGGGATAACCATAAAAAACCTTACTGTTATCGAGTTGATTCTGACTCATAGATCAAAATCTTTTATTCTCCATGGGTCCATTTTATTTCTATTTAACTTCCCCTTAAGGCAATAATTGCCATACGTTTTTATTGACAACTGGACAAAGGCAGTTGAAGACTTCAGGAATCATCAAAATGAATCAATTTTCTGTGAAGTCTAGTACTTATTTCCCAAGTAGCTTTGACTCCTACCTCTCTGTGCTAAAGCATGTCAATAAACACAGGTCACCAGTTTCTCTGGGCTATTTCAATTGCCATCACTTTTGCATCTCACTGCTATGAGTCAATGTTGATTCATATGACTTCAGTGGGTTTACCATCATAGAAAACCCAGTCTTTCTCCCTCAGAGCAACTGGTGGTTTTGAACTGCCAACCATGCAGTCCAACACTTAGCACTACACAGCCAGGACTCCTGCTGATGGTGAAGTGGTTAAGTGTTAGGCTCCAGTCCACCTGTTTAAAACACCAGCTATTCCATGGAGTTTCAACACCCATAAACAGTTACAGCCTTGTAAACTCACAGAAGTCACTATGAATCAGCATTGATCTTTTGAGAAAGAGTGTTGGTTTTTTGTTGGCTTTTTTTGGGTATCTCAGCACATGAACTGTTCTTAGCCAAAATATGCTAGATGGCACTGAGCAATCACATTTGTGCTATTCCATTGTCAGGTCATCTGCAGAAGACATAGCCAGTACAAATTGACAAAAGGTACTCTTGTTGTTTTTGCACGAGTCAAGATGTCTTACTCTATCATGAGGACTGACTGCCCTTTGACAATTGACGAGAGTCTCAAGCTGTCTTTGGAATTGTATTCAAAATAAAATCTTGTTCCCTAAAGCTGTCATTCAGCTGCAACTCTTTGGTGTTATCTCCTTCATATAACTTCTTTTTTAAAGATCTTAAAGATCCATCTTCCTCTTCCTCCAAGTTACTAATTTTTAGTTACATTTTTTCCAATGTCTTTATCTGAGAATGGAGACCTGGTTAGGAGTTGGACTGCAAATCCCAAGGTCAACTGTGCAAACACACGAACTGTTCCTCTGGAGAAATGCAAAGCATGTCTTCTGTAAAGATTGACAGTCTCAAGGGAGTTTAGGGGGAAATGGTGACCTAATAATAATGGATACAAAAATGAAAAAGATGATCTAAAATTTTGTGTGATGGTGATTGTACGACCCTTTAAAACATATTTAAAATACTGGATGATATTGTGCATGAATTATATGTCAACAAGATGATTAACTTTTTAAAAGAGAGGGGGGAAAAAGATTGTCTCAGATATTCTATTTAGGTTTGTTATGAGTTTGAATCAAATCACTGGAAACGGATTTGAGCATACTTATCCAGGAAGGCAGTGGTTATTTAATAGCAAAATCCTCATCTTTCACTCGAGAGATTCAAGCTCCATTTCTGGTCAAGGTACTTCACCCACAGCTTGTACCTGTTCATCAGTGGAGATTTGTATGTTGCTATAATACAAAACAGGCTTATGAAAAGATTCCAGAAGACAGGAATAAAATCTGTAGAACATCTTCTAAAGATCAGTCCATGAAGATCCTATAAACTATAGTGGTTTGATCCATGACTATCCTCGAGGACAGAGTGACACCAGACAGGTTTAGTTTAGTTGTGTATTGGGACCAACTTGACAGCGGCTGGTGGCAGCAACAATAAGATTATCAACTTCTCTCTCCAGTCAGCTGATAAGATGCTTCCAAGCGACAGCCAAATATTTTACTGCTTGGTGCATTTCTGGTTGTTTTTACTTAGTGGGCACCTAATTATTATTTGGAATCCATGTGGCGCAAATGCTAAAGCCCATTGTTGCTAATCAAAATGTTGGAGGCTCACGCCTACATAAAAGTGGTTCAGAAAAAAGCCTGGGAAATTTAGGAAAAATCAGCCACTGAAAACTCTATGGAACACAGTCCCATAATGTGTTGCTGCATCTGTCAGAGAATAATTACTGAGTGTAAGGGGCTGAGCATAACATAATCCTAACTAACTATAGGTTCCCTGATTTTACATTCATGGCAAAGTCACACAGGACTCTCAGTCAGCAGGAAAACTCCCTGCAGCTGGGTGTCCAGCTGCCAATTCATCAGTTTAAGCAGTTAGTTCATTTCCTTCCAAACCGTTGCACATGAGGTGTGGCTGTTTTTGTGCCCGCAGTGACTTCCTCCATGGCTTCTCTTCCAACATCTCCACCCTGCACCAGTTTGGTGATAAAATGGCTCATCTAATTTTCAGAATATCCCACGTCTAGGAGAGCAAATGGAAAACAATATGTTGAGTGGGATGCCTTATAAGGTGAGAGGAAGCCCCAATCACGGGAGTCAACAAATAGGGCTGCCAAGTGCAGAGCTGTCCTGGCATTGGCGTTGACTTCGGTGTGAGTAGAGAAGCCCTGGTAATGTAGTGGTTATGTCTTCAGTTGCTAAACACAAGGTCAGCAGTTCAAAATTGCCAATGATCTTCAGAAGACAGATAAGGCTTTCTACTCCCATAAAGAGATGATGTCTCAGGAAAACATGGAACCATTCTACTCTGCCCCCATAGAATCACTAGTCATTGAAATGAGCGCAATGGGAGTTTTTAATGGTTGTTCCTGTTGTTTAGTTATGAGTCAGAATTGAGTCAACTTAAGTTGGTTTGTCAAAAATCACTTCACCTGTCTCTTTTCCTCAGTGACGTCCTTTAGAAATAGCATGAGACTCAGGTAAGGTGACGTGCTTTGACAAATGAGCCCTGCACAGGTTTAAGAAAGAGCCTTGGTTAGTGAGAGTCATGCCAGTCAGAGCCTAGAACCACGAATAAGAGCAATACATCAGCTAAAAATATGTACAGACAGCTTGGAGTTTAATGAGAATTTCACAGCGATAAAATTTGGTAGTGTATAATTTGGAAAGTGTAAGGAGGAAGAGCTGGTCTTTTAGGGAACAGCTTCAACAATTGGGGAATAAGAGACAAGTAGTAAAATTGAGCAGAGAATCATCTTTCAGACCACATTTAGTAGACTACAATATTATAGGGAGGACTTAAAAGACTTTTGGCCATTCCTATGTAGCAGAACAAGGATAGCTGACATCTATCTAGTTAAGATGAAGTTAGCTATGGTTCTTTTGAACAACCTAACCAGAAAAAAAAATTTGTCTTTCAGTTGATTGCATCTCATGTTGATTGACTCTATATGTTATACAGCAGAATTGTTTCAGGGTTTCTTTGCTGTAATTTTTATTCGTGTGGTAGTTATAATTTTGTTATATGTTAGTCATATATTGTCAATTTGAGAGTATTAAGCATGAAGGCGTGGAGTTTAGCCTGCCAACCAGGTCGTAGCTTGATGATCTCATTTGGAGGTTCTAAGGAGATAAACAGCTCACTAGAGGCAGGACCCAGCCTCAGTCCCTAAGAGACAGTCTTGTGACAAGCCCCATGGAGAGAGGCTGATGGCAGCCGGAGTGTCGGAGCTGGAGGAGCCATGTGGAGACCCCTGCCCGTGCGGAGATGCTTATACCACACTAGAAACACAAGACTTTCCACCCACTGGCCTGCAGTATTCCTGCATTTGGCATCATTGCATGTGCTTCATGAGCCTGAAGAGGAATTTATAGATTGGTACCAGACATATGGGCTAATATGGGAGTTATGGACTTGATCTGGACAGGGCTGGGATGTTCTCTCAATATTCACTTGCTCTTATTAATAAAGCTCTTTCTTATACACATATGAGTGTCTATGAATTTGTTTCTCTCCTTAACCTAAACTAACACAATTGACACCACTGGAATTTCTTCAGTTGGACTGCTGGCTGGATTTGAATCACTAGTCTTTAGGATGGCAGTTGAGCATAAACAATGTGTGTTTCTCAGGAACCTTAGACCTATTATCTATCTCTGCTTCTCTCTCCACTCCTCCAGTCCATCTGGAAGGAGAGTTGTCTCATTTCCAGTTCACCCTTTCTCCCTGGTTGTGGAAGGACTAAAGTGTTTAAACCGGGATTGCACTCTGAATACATAAATGACCAAAATCCTGGGATTTCACTAATATCAATGCAGATGTTAGATGTAGCATAGTCTTGATAAGGCCCTGATTGAGAGCTGGAAAGAGCCCTGGTGTCACGACCAGGTAAACACAGGACTGATTGGTGGTTCAAATGCACCATTTGTTTCTCAGATTAGGCTATCTGACCATGAAGAGATTTGCATCCTTGGAAACCCATATAAGTTTATTGAGAGTTGGAATTCACTCTGTGGCAATGGATTTTGGTTTTCATTTTGAGAGGTGAGGAAACTATAAGTATCCCTGCAGTGCTGGGTCCCAGTCTCCTATTGGGTGTAATTGTTCAGTGACTTCTGCTGGGATGAGTAGTTTGGAAATAGAGGGTCAGGTTTAATTAAAAGGTATGTCAATCTAAGTCTGGATATTCCTTACTCTGAACTTCTTGCTCATTCCACTTAAAATGCACTGGTTACAGATTTTAAAACAGGAAGCATGAAATGCTGGGTCTTCACTCTGACATAAAAACACGACGTAAGTAAAGTGGAATCTCTATAGTTTTAAATGTAGTAGACTGTTCTAGAATCTAGATGACCTAGCATCTGATGATCTGCTAATAAGCTGTATTTGTGGAGTTGCCCCTAAGTCATGAAACAGCTAAGTAGCTCAGCTCTTCAATAATAGACTGGAGGTTTGAATCCATCCAGAGGCATCTTAGAAGAAAGGCCAGGCAATCTACTTAGCTTTGAAAATGCAGCCATTGCAAACCTTATGAAACACACCTCTACCCTCACTCCTATAAGAGCATTGTGATTTGGGGTCTACTTGATGGCATCTAGTTTGTTCTGTTTAATTTCTTTTTTTGTTGTGTACCCTATGTAAAAAAAAGAACTTTAATAAGATTTTTATTGACTAGTGTTTATAAATTGCTCATGATTCTCCCCAATTTTTCTTCCTTTTTCTCACTCTCCATACTATGATATGTGCTAAGTATTACCTGGTGTGTATATGCAGGTTCACTTACTTTGCAATAAGTAAATAGATACATTTTTTTAAAAAAAACTTACTACTCTTTGTTTCTCCTAAATGGTCTTGCTCTATCACAGTCATGTGTGCACATTACTGGATACTGCACATCGAAATGCACCTATTTTCTTTGAATAAAAACAAAACTCTCTCTTGCTCTTTATGTCCAGTCTCTGCCTTTGTGCATCTCCAGGGACAATCTCAATGGTCCGTTTCCATACAAGGTCATCAAACAGGTCATCTCATCATTAAGTCAGAAAAAGAGGACTTTCATCTTTAGTTCAATTTTGTTTTTCCATTTTGTGGCCTATTAACTTCTTGTATATTTCAGCAGCTTGACCAAATTGTAGATGAAAGGCATATTCCTCAGTTAGGTAATTTCTTAAAAAACATGAAAATCATCACCATTTCCCACACTCCTAGCCACTCCCCGAGATAGGCATCAGACTCAATACTCAATACAATTTCAAGAAACATTGAGCACTAAGGGAATTTTTTTCAAAAACCCAAAGTAAGGACACAAAGAGAATAATAATGCGTGTGTGTTTGAAATTTTAGTTTTAGAGTCTACCTGACCATGAGTTACCTTTTTGTTACTTGGACAGATGAAAGTGTGAGCCCTCACCTACAACTTGATGGGTCCGATGTGAAAGAACATGGTGAAAAAAAATAAAAACAACAATAATGAATCTGCTGGGTGCTCTGATATCCTGACAGTCTTAGGGATTTTCCTCAGATCCTTTCAGGATCCTTTGAGATGACTGCATATTCATATAGGGTGAAATTAGGACTTAGGGAAGTTAGATACCTGCTATCTGACAGGTTAGAGATTGACAGACACTCGCCTAGTGATGTTTTGGGAACATGCCTTTGTAATCTGTTTCTGAAAAGTCAGCCATTCTATGGAACTCAATGCTACTTTGACAACTAAGGAGTCACTATGCATGTGAGTCTGGGTAGACTATAGACAAAAATTCATAAACACGGGCTGAGCCCTGGTGGCATAAGTGGTGGAGTGCGGGACTGCAGCCCTCGGGCTTGGCGGTTCAAATCCAGCGGCGGCTCTCAGGAGCAGCGCTGGATAGCTCCCATGACCACCAGAGGGCAGTGATGTCCCTCCCCCAAATTCAGAAACATGCATATTTATCTAAGAGAGTGTTTTATATACAAGAGAAATTGTACATTGAGAAAACATCCCAAGCCAGTCCAACACAAGGCCATAAGACTGATCTTAGCCCAAAGCCCAAGGAAAATCTGTAAAGTCCTCTCGAGACTCACGAAACACATTCAATGATGCAGAAGGCAGAGCATCACAGACCCGTGGGTGCAAAGTCAGTGGTGGTGGAAGCATCTCAGTGCTGGCAGGGGTCTCCGCGTGGCTTCTCAGGGTCCAGGTTTCTGGCTGCTTCAGGGTAGGTCCATGTCAATGCTCCTCAGGGATGTCTCACAAGAAATCAGCCTTGTCCATTGAGGGTCTCCAAGCAAGTGCTGTCAGTAGAAAGTATCCAAGGATGTGAACTGAGAGGGATAGTGTCTTCTGTCTCCAAGATGGAATCACCACCCTTCTCAGAGTTCTCAGGAGAAAGCCATGCCCCCCCCACCCCCGAGAAGTCCCATTGGCTATCTCCAGAATGACAGGCTAGATTCCACCCCTACACTCCCAGTCCTCAAATTGACGCATAGTTAGGTGACGGCCACACTATGAGTCAAAGTCCACTAAAATTCAATTAATTGAACAATTGACTTCAGATCTAATATCCTCACTCAGTGCCTGATACTTCTCTCTCACCTACTCAGGGCAAACACATATCCAACACGAGGCTCCATCTGAGATGGTCCATGGTGTTCACTCTCCATTTCTCCCGTAAGAGCCCTACCCTATCTGTGAGGGATACCACACAGATAGGAGAGGGGTAGAGCACTGACATCTTCAGAGATATAAAAGTAGAGAATGGACGAAAAGCTGTGCTTTGGTTTTATTAGAAAAGTCTTTCTCTTTTACTTGTCTCCCACATACTCCAGACATATTTTTCTAGTCTTTACCACTTGATCCTGTCCTATCTATGACCTATGCTTTCTTCTTTGGAAATTCCAACAAGCATGCTTTTGGTCCACATGCTGGGCATCAAGAGGTGGGCCTTGACAGCGAGATCATATAAACTGAAGCATCAGGAAGGAGTGAAGGAAAAATATGAAGGAAGGATTTGAGTCACGATGGGCAGTCAGCTGCCCTCTCCAAATGGACAAGAAGCCTAAAGAGTGGGTAAGAGGCCAAGATTCCACGCTTCTGGACAACAACCAGAGAATGTACATGAAAAGAAGTCTCAAAAACTCTCCAGGGAAAAGGGGGATTAGCATGGTGGAAAGTAACTCTCGTAAATTAAATAGTGTCCCCTCAAAATATGTGTCAAATTCAATGGACCATGATTCTCAGTGGCTTGACAGTTACCTAGTCGTGTCATTTAGAAGCCATGTAATAATGGAACCATCCTCTATGATGTAATCGGATATGATCAGTTTATTATTTGTAGGAGGATGAGGCTACAATGCAAGATCTTTAATAAAGGCACTGCTCTGGTTCAATGTAACGGGAGTCACTTTGGGGTGTGGCCTGCATCATCTTTTATCTTAAGAGAGATAAAAGGAATGCCAAGGAGTGGAGAGAAAGGGTCTGACTATCAGCAAGTAAGAACCGGGAGTAGAGTGCATATTTTCGAACCCGGTTTATGCATTGAGAAACTCCTAGACCCAGGGAGAGATTGATGCCAACATAGCACACTTCTTCAAGGAACACTGACCCCAAAGAGCAGTATCTGCCCCAATAGTCAACACAGCAAAAAAAAAAAAAAAAAAGTCATTCCCTCCAGCTGGTATCCTAAATTCAAACTTACAGCCTACTATATTATGACAGAATTAGTTTGTTTGTTGCAATCATCCATTGATGATGTTTCTGTTTTAGCACAACCAGATTACTAAAATAGTAAGGCAGTCCCATTTACAGAGACCCAGGTTGTAGAAGGACGCATCTGATCCTTGTCCGCCTCACCCAGTGACTCTAACCCCAAAGTATCATGTGGTGTGGCTAATATAGTCTAGGAAGGCATTGCTTTTATAGAAAAAGAACACTTGAGTGAATAAGCAGTATTTTGCCAGAGACTGGTGGGTAGAGAAGAGTGTTGTACCTGATCCACTCCTGGGGGCAGGCATCATGGAGATGCACCTTATGGAAGAAGCCCAGAAGAATGTGGGTGATATAATTAAGGAGGAAAAAGAGTTATCAAGAAGGAAATTGCAAAAAAAAAAAAAAAAAAAGGAAATTACAGGGCAAAACATCGCACTATAGTCTTAATCTTTCATGCCTGCACCTGTCACACAGGATTTTCATGCAGCATCCATGGTCCAGTCAAAAACCACATCTGCCATTCACCGATGGGCCAAAGGAAGCAGAGAAACTTTGAAAACTTTGAAGTGCAACCAACATACTTCATTCTCAGATAGTCTGACACAAGAACAACCTATGACTAACTGAATTACACATGGAAGCTTGCACTAGAAGTTCTAATCAGAAATGAAAACGTCAGAAACTTTCTATTTTTATATTGAGTTATAAATCTTAAAAGACCGGGATCACCCATGTGCAAAATTCTTTAAATTATAAATAAATAATAAATAATTCCTACTCGTAATTTTGGAAGCCGATTTTTTTTTCAAATTTTTTATATAGTAGTTATTTGGTTTGATTGTTTTTCATTATTTAGAAGAGATATGTTTTCTTATAATTTAGTTATGACACAGTACAGTGACTCTGTGTACATGCATGTTATTGATGTGTGCTTTTTAGTCACTTCTTACGTTTAGGGACCCGATAGGACACGGTGAACTGCCACATAGAATTCCCTGGGCTATAATCCTTATGGGAGTAGAACACTACATATTTTTTCTCTTGGAAGATGCTGCTGGATTCGAACTGCCAACCTTTCAATTAGCAGCTGAGCATTTAACTATTGTGACATCTATTAAGGATTCTTAGTTTTTTTCACTAAATGCCCATCCAAAAACTTTACAAGTCAATCACAAAACGAATAGAATCTAATGTCCTAGCGCCTACCTACACCTATAGTCTCCATAGTTTATAAAAGTAAAGCGGATTCCTTAGAGGTGGTGCCTTTGTTTATCTAGTGCTTAAAATTTATGAATCTTACTCATTATTTATTATACTTTTGGCGGGTACTTTTGTCCTTTTTCTCTTGAGTTGTCCAGCACCTCACGGACAGAAAACAGGGTCTTGTTCAATTTCAGGTAATTCAGGTACTGAAAAAGGACTATTTATTCAGGTACAGGGAAGTAAGAGGAGTCACACACAGGAGTGTAGACATTCGTAATCAGTCACATTATCTATGCTAGCACTCCTAGACTTTAGGATAGAAAGAATGAATGTGCTTACTGGGAGATGTGCCTTGGTGGTATGGTGGTTGCTCCATAGTCTGCTAACTGCAAGGTCAGTAATTGGAAACCACCAGCTTTTCCATGGCAGAAAAATGGGCTTTCTATACCAGCCAGTTAAGAGTTTTACAGCCTTAGAAACGCACAGGAACAATTTTCCCCTGCCCTACAGGTCAACCCAAAATGGACTCACCGTGAGTCAAAATGGATGCAACGGCAAGGAGCTGGTTTTATCTGGAGTTTGGAAAGAGAGGGCAGAGGGTGGCAGATTTCAATGATCAGACGAGACTCTTGAAAGTATAGCTAATTTACTGCTCACACGTAAACCCCCAACCCAATGCCACGGAGTTGATTATGACTCAAAGTGATCTTTTAGTCAGAGAAGAAGCGCTCCATAGAGTCTCCCTGTATGGAGAACAGGTGAAGAAGAAGAAAAAAACGCAAGGGAGGTGCTGTCAGTCATCTAAACAGAGGAACTTGAAAAATGTTTTCAAGAATGGAACTGCAGATTTGACAGGTGTGTTAAGTGTAATGGAGAGTACTTTGAAGGTGGTAGATTTTTTTACCCCTAAAAATGTTAAATACATAGCTTTGGGAAATTTTTCAGGTGTGTTTTAGAACCCACTCACACAATTCTCCCCAAAGTTGGTGCTTGCTTGTCTTTTTTATTCTTCTATGAAGCCCCTTCTACCTCCTAACCTCCAGCCATTATCCCCTGTCCCTTTCCCTGTTTCTCTCCTAGCTACTTAAAACCTAAAGATAGAGAACACAGTCGGCTTTATCCCTGTAAAAATATTCTGTGAGGGTGGTACTTGCAGTTACTACCAGCCAATTACATAGAGTCTACTGATCAGAGTATGGAGGCTAAGTGTGAGGCAATGAAAAATGCTGACGGGTAGAAGGGTAAAGGGACAGGGGATAATGGCTGGAGGTTAGCAGGTAGTTAGGAGGTTAGTTCTGATCTCTGGTTATTTTCTTGGAGGAGTCCACCTATTTCTTTCTAAAACTTCATTGTACCACTGGGGCCTGACTCCCTTGCATGAAGTAAGAATTAAAAAAAGAAACATTTCCAGAAGAGTCTCAATGGAAAGAGGAAAGCCTCGCTTTGAAGGAATTAGAAAAGCTTGTGCCGGGCCTCCTAGGACACAAGACCACCACCTTTCTACTGGGAAAATCTACATTGGACCAGTTCTGCTATTTCTATCATTACAAATGGTCCCAAGGGAAATAAGGAACCAACTGAAGCTCAAAGTTTTCATTATGCATTGCAGTGTTCAAGTAGAAAATATTTATAATGTCACTCAAAAGGGATATGCACATATTCTCTTATTGCAAGATTTCTCCTTCTAGTTCTCTAAACATGAAGCTGATACAGAATTATTGAATTTTCTCTGCCTCTGGAATTTAAGAGATTGTAAAAAGCCATCATTGAAGACTTAAAAATAAATCATTTTATTGGAAGCTCTTACAGCTCTCATAACATTCCATATATCAATTATATCAAGCATATTTGTACATCTGTTGTGATCATAATAATTCATTTCCAAAACAATTTCTATTTAAGGTGTTGGTATAAGCTCCTCTTTTATCCCCTTCCCGCCTTCCTGTTTATTATTGATCAATTATATAGTGTCATTGTTACCTCATATCTTACACAGTCGATTGTGTCCTTTCAGCCACATTTCTGTTATTTTCCCCTTGGGGAAGAAGGCTGTATATCCAATATTGTGATTGGTTCCCCTCCTCACCTTTCCCCTTTCCTGACCATCCCCTCATCCTCCTGATATCACCACTCCCATGACTGTTCCTGAGGGATTTATTTTTCCTGAATTCCATGTGTCGAGAGCTCCCATCTGTACCAATACATGTTCTACAATCTACCATATTTTTAAGTTGAACTTGACCATGGTAGTGGAGGGAAGGAAGTATTCAGGAAACAGAAGAAACGATGCTGTACTATACCTCAGTTGAATCATTCCTTCTTCTTACCACTTTTTGGGGTGGGATGGGATGGCAGTATCCAACTATCTGTAGATGGGCTTTGAACCTCCACTCCAACCCCTCCTCTTTTGCATCAATATAGATGCTTGTTTTGGATCTTCTGATACCCAGTGCCTGACCCAGTGGGCACCTCCTGATTACCCAGCCTGGTGTGTTTCTTCCATGTGGGCTTATTTACTTCCCTGCTAGATGACTGAGGACTTGTTCTTAGACCCCAGGAAACTACTTGTCACCACTGACAACTGCTTTTTTAAGATTTTTTATCTTTTCTGCATTAGCAATAAATAAATAGATGACAAAGCAAAACTGAAAAGTTATTTGCTGCTTTCCAGTGAGAGAAGCTGAACTACATATTCCTGGATAGCCTCATACTTCTCCCTATCATCTCTTATCTTCATTGATTTTACTTTTGTAGAGAGGCTAGCCTAAAAGTCACATATAATTTAAAGTCATAGCAGCTACCTGTCACTGTGTCATCCCTTGCTTCATGGGGATGCCATGCATTATGGAACAAAACACTGTTGGGTCCTTCACCCTCCCCATGTTCTGTTGTAGAATGGCTTAGTGTTACCATAGGTTAATTTTCAAGTAGACCGCCAAGATTTTCTTCCTAGCCCATTTTTGTCTTCAGGGTTCACTGACAACACAAAAGCTTGTACAGACAGACAGATGGTGGTTGTGCATGAGCTAGATTAGCTAGAAATTAAACCAAGATTTTCCACATGGAAGGTGAGAATTATACCACCAAACCACCAATGACATCACATGTACATCCACAAGTACAAACCAAAGATATATGTGTGTGCATGTGTATGTACACATAAGAATGCGTCAAGAAATTTGTAGAAAAATTTCATTATCTTTCACTATCACTAACTTTTAAAAGTCCCCTCATGTATGTCAAATACACACACAAACATATATTGCGTATTATATTGTTGTGGCTCAGTGCCATTGAGTCCGCTCTGATTTATACAGAACATACACATGATCTAAGAAAAACTGCCCAGTCGTATGCTAGCCTCACAATTGTTGCAATACTAGAGTGCGTTGTTGAAGTCACTGTGTCAATCCATAGCATTCCTCTTTTGCACTGATTCTACTTACACAGTATGATGTTCTATTCCTGGCAATTGGTCTCTCCTGAGAATATGCCTAAAGTCAGTGAGACAAAGCCTTGTCACATCTAAGAAGTATTATAGCTGTAATTCTTCCAAGAGAGATGTATCTGTTCTTCTGGTACTTCACAATACTTTCAACATTCTTCACCAACATTTTAGTTCACACGCGTCAATTCTCTTTTCAGCATTATTTCTGGTCCAATTTTCACAAGTGGGCGAGCTGATTAAAGATACTGTGGCTTGGGTCAGGTGCACCTTACACCGCAAAGTGACATCCACTTTGTATACATTCCAAAGAAAGATGAACCAATAAAGCACTCAAATTATAGAACAATTTCATTAATATCACCTGCAAGTAAATTTTTGCTAAGACCAGCCAATAATAGTTACAGAAATACATTGGCAGGGAGGTTCAGGTTGCATTGAGAAGACAATGAGGAACAAGGGATATCACTGCTAATGTCAGATGGATATTGGATGGAAGAAAGGATACCAGAAAAAAGTTTACTTGTGTTTTATGGAACCAAGGCACTTGAGTGGGTGGCTCATAGAAATTATGGATAAACTTCAAAAAGATGGAAATCATAGAGCACTTCATTGTATACCTGACGAACCTGTACATGGATCAAGTGCATGATTTAAAATCAGGAAAGGTGCACATCATGGTTGTATCCTCTGACCACATTTGCTCAATCTGTATGGTGAGCAAAGAATCAGAGAAAATGGATTATAAAAAGAGTTCACCACCAGGATCAAAGGAAAGTTTATTAACAACCCGAGCTATCAGATGATATAGCTTTGCTTACTGAAAATGAGGACTTGAACCATTTGCTGATGAAGATCAATGATCCCTTATTTCAGTATGAATTACAACCCAATGTAAAGCAGACCAAAATCCTCAAAACTCAACTAATAGGTAACAGCATGATAAATAGAGGAAAGTTTGAAGTTGGCAGTAATTTGTCTTGCTTGGATCTAAAATGTGCAAGGAAGCAGTGGGCAGGAGATCAAGCTTTGTATCCTATTGGGTAAATCTGCTGCACAAGACCTAGTTAGAGGGTTGAAAAGCAGGGTTGAAAAGAGGGTTGAAAAGACTAAGATGCACCTGACCTAGGCCACAGGATTTTCAACTACCTCATATGTATGTGGAATTTGGACATAGACTCAGGAAGACTGTTGAAGAATCGATGTGCTTGAATTGTGCTGGAGAAGAATATTGAAAATATCATGGCCTGTCAAAAGGACAAATAGATTTGAGGTGGAAGAAATACAACCAGAGATCTTAAAGGTTTGTCTTAAAATAGGCAGCCATCTAATTGAAATGTCAACTAAATCTACATGGAAGAAGCACACCAAGATGTGTGATTCAAGGATAGTAAATGATAAAGTTCAAATCCAAGGGAGGGAATGGTACCAGAGTTTAATTCTAAAAACCCAGTTTGCAGAATGTTATGGATGACAGTGAAGGCCCAAAATTCACTTGCAGAGGTTGTTTGTTTAAGACAAGCCTTAAAGACCCTGCATGCTAATCTTTCTGATAACCAGGCATCACATGTTTTCTTCACCACTCATATTTTCAGTTATCTCTTTCTGAGGGCAAACACTGGGGAGGACCATGTCATAATAAATAATTGTTTTTAGAATAGGGCTGCAATTAAAGGGAAACTCACAATTAATTAGTTTATTTAAAGATATTATCTTTTTATAGGGGAAGATTATAAATCACCCCATGGGACACATGGTAATTCAATTGAGAGTTTTATTAATCTAAAAAATGGTATAGAATTTAACATAATATTGAGAAAAGGAAATTATGTGTGTGTACAACTGTTTTGTTTATTGTGCTCTAGAGATCAGAAACTCAAGTAATTGGACATTATTTACTCAGAAAATGAGGGCAGAAGAAAGGGCAAAACTTTTAATAACACTCATTTACAACACATAACCATATCCAGTAGACTAAGACATGTCATAATAAAGCAAAGAGAGCATGACAATAACAAATGGATTGCAGTCCCAAGTCGCTATTCATTGGACACCCTCAAAGCAAGAGTTCCAAACCAAGTCTAATGACCTTCAAATTCACAAGCTTGGGATAGCACTCAGTTGCTTTCTCTCATACTAGTGTTATCATAATTACCTAATTTCATGTCAATTTGATAAAGAATTTAGGAGGTGGAGTCCAGCCTGTCAATCAGGCATAGTCTGATGATGCCTCCTTGTGGACATGGCCTTTGCATGAGGATTCTGGGAACTTCCTCTCTTTTTCCCTGGAGGTGGGCCACATTCTGTCTCTGCCATAGTCTTCCTCTTGACAAGCCTCATGAGAATGGTTATGCCCTTTAAGAAGTCTCTCTCTCTCTCTCTCTCTCTCTCTGTTTCATTTTCTTGCTACTGAGACACACAGAGATTGGGAGATGCCATGTAGAGACTCGTGCCAGTAATGTGATGCATTGTTGTATATGCTGTGTGACTCTGAAGAGAAATTTATGAGCTAGTATCAGATTTATGGGCTAATGACAGACTTATGACTTGATCGGGGATATTTTATTAATATATAATTTCTCTTCCATATAAAGTTTTTCCTATACATATATGAATATTGCTGGATTGATTTTTCTAGTCAACTCAACCTAACACACATATGTCTCAGCTGCCAGTCTAGTTCAGTTCCTGAAATCAGCTACAGTGTGTTTGTGGTCAAGTCCATTTCACTTAATGGAAGTTCTAAGTCCGGTCCATCTGGTATGGCCTATGAAGGATGTTGTGTACCTAGAAAGAACAGAGTCGGGCTGAGCCCGGGTGGCATAAGTGGTTGAGTGCAGAACTACAGCCCGTGGGCTTGGCGGTTCAAACCCAGCAGCGGCTTTCAGGAGCGGCACTGGGTAGCACCCAGGACCACCAGAGGCAGTGATGCCCCCCCTCCTCCCCCCACAAAATAAATAAATAAATAAATAAATAATTAAAAAAGAAGAAAGAACAGAGTCTTAAAGTCCTGGTTGTCTGCAGCAGGTAGTCTGGGTCACCAAAAGCTATATAGGACTAGGTCAAAGATGTCTAATTTGGAACATAATACTGAGTCTAATATGTCTAGCATTTTCTCAATGGCAGGTTGCCCAATTTGGTTTTTAAAAAGCAACTGAGGTATGATCACCTTTTCAAAGACATTTCTGCCCCAGTGCCACATGCATTTGCGCTTACATTTCAATTAAGGTTCCCAAACACCCTTACAGGGAGAAGCATCTGTTTATGTGGGTAACAGTAGAACAACGTTATATAGCAGGAACTGACTGGTCTTTTCTCACCCCGACATGACCACTTCTAAACTTCTTGGACTCATGACTCCTCTATTCCACATCCTGATAATTAATGGACATTTGCAGCTGTCTTGAGTGATGCCCACCAGCCACTGAGGCCCTAACACCTTTGCTCTTACCACACCATTAAAGCCAACATGATTTTGCTTGGAAGAGGTAGCAAGCACTCTGCCAGCTATATTTTGAAATCCTTCCAGCTTTAGAGGCTCACCTTCTGGAAATGACATCTGACAATGTTTCTCTGCTCTGAATGAAGTCTTCCCTGGCTAACTTTTGAAAAGTGTGTTATCTGTTTTTGGCAGTCTGTTCTTTGTCATGAAGTTCCATTGAAACATGTTCACCAGGACTTGAGTAGATTTTTAAAAAATTGATATAGCTTCTAGCATCACAGTCACATGCAAATCACCAAACTGATTAAATAAATGGTGGGGTAGATAGAAACAAAGATGTATCTATATAAGTCCTGCGGGAACTGTGACTAAATTCTGCTCTGTTAAAGGAAAGTGGATTGGTATTTTCTATCCATGAGTGATTCTGCGGTAGAAAGATGTAGCAATGTTATAAATTTGTGTAAATTTATAATCTAGGATAATTGAATCAAGCTGCTATGTACAAAATTGCACACGCCCTTTTAAAGAAGTTTGGCTTTTCAAATCTGATTCATATAAAGATTCCACATGTGAAATTTCTAGGATGGGGAGCTGCACATACTTATCTTGGTATGAAGTCACCCATGGTTTTTGAAAGCTTGCCATTGCTGTAAAGTTGATTCCTGCTCCAGAGGACCCCTTGTGTGCAGAGCAGAATTGTCCTTGTGCACAATCGAACTATCATTTCAAAGCTGTCATCTTTCAGTAGTAGTCTACTAGGCCTGTCTTCTGGGACACCTCCGAGTCAGTTCAAATTTCCAACTTTTCAGCTAGTGGTTTGGTGCTTTACTCTTTTCATCACCCCCAAATTGTACCACTTTCCATTTTCCGTGTCTATGAGCTTCAGCTGTTCTAAAGCCTTGCCAACACTTGGTCTTGTGCATGTGGGCTTGTCTGTAGAGGGGTTTTTGCTAATGTCTCAATTCATGTTTTGTTTCTCTACCTCTATCAGAAATAATGATGCTGAATGACTTATCACATACTGCTGACTGTGTGGAATTCTTACTTCATGAAGTACTGTTCCAAGCCCTTGCCTTCAAAAACCTGACAGGTTTCTTATTGATTTGCAGAAGTTAAAAATAGCCCCGCGATAACAAGTCATTTGTTGGCTATATGCATTGCATACATGTTCCTCGAACACAAGGCTGTCCTTACTCTCTTGTATAGATGTCTTTTGATGACTAAACCCGTAAACACTTTATTTCAATTTATGAAAGTTTAATTTGCTGGCATGCATCCTTTTTTCTCCTGATCCTGGTATTTGAGACTTCTTGAACCCTGTCAGTTGTTTCCATCTTATAAGATGGGGAAAAGACCATTCCTTTATTTGAATCTCATATACATAAATTACTTCTGAAGATGAACGAGGCCTGCTATTTCAGTTTAGATTTTAATTTCTATAAACTCCAATCAAAACCTTGGGTAATAACCATAACATTATGAAGGGAATCCCACGGCTATTCAATAATGCACTAAGCTACCTCACACTCCAATCACCCTATGTGCAGTCTCGTCCTTTTTCCACCAGACCTCATAGGTCTGCTTTTATAAATTGCTGGTTTTTAATATTTCTGGGACTATCACCATTTCTCTTGAGAGAATCACACCATTACATTGTCCCACTCCTCTTGATGGGAGACACAATGTCACTTCTCATGAATTAATTGAACTGGGCTAATCCATATGTTATGTGACCAGCTCTCTTTGAAAGGGTCCCTAAGAGGTTGCCAGTCTTCTTCTTTGAGGTTTGGTGTCTCTTTTGACAGGGAACATGTAACTAATTCCTCTGAGGTGACACTAGAATTTGTTTGAATTTGGTAATCTGGGCTATTCTAAAGAAACCAAATAGGTTAAAATATGGCTATGGTGGCTTTAAGTACATTATTTCTCATTCCTAATGTAATTTCCATCAGTCCTTTCCCCTCTGAAACTCACGATCATAGTGAATGGCTTCTGTCGGTTCTGGCTCCAATGTGACAGCTTGTTAGACTACGGACCAGGCAGAAAGTTGTCATAAAAGTATTAATCAAAACTAATTCCCAGAAGAGTCCAAGTTTTAGTCCCCAAGTCATTCTTCTTGAGTTGTGGCCATGGAGGACATCTATGAATCTGGACGTCAGATATATCTCCAATGCCCTCATGCGGAGGTATAGTCTAGAATCTCCTTCCTCTTCTTTTTCTCATTGGTAGGTGTGGAATTTTAACAAAGAATTTTCTGATTGAAAGATTAGCAGAGTGTTTCTCCACATGCCTAGAAATGACATGCCTTTATTATTTCTGTATTACAGTTTCATTATTTTGCTCATTCTCTTGATAATGAAAGCAGGGTGTCAGATGTGATAAGTAAACCAACATGGGGAAATATGATAACTGCTGCGGGGGGGGGGGATATGGATAAAAAAAGACATCTTTTTTCATGAGGTTGGCTTTGTGGAAGCTTTGAAACTGTACTTTTCATTGTGTCTCTCTGAGTAATTGATACCTTTTGCCTTTGACAACTTTTTAAGGACACAAAAACCTGTGTTTAAAGCAATAAAATAATTTTTACATTGTTTTGCATTGTGTACAAGTGAGCTTCCACCCCCAAGCCCCCTCTTCCTGCCCCCCCCCCACAGGCACACCTTCATGACACAAGTTTATTGAAAAGATGAATTCCTGGTAAATATTCTGACCAAGCCTCATAACCCAGAAGATACCAAGAACTGAGAGTTTTTGATTTTTACCTTGTCTGCTGTTGGCTCTGAGGTTCCTTCATGAGTTGATGTGTAGTTTGCCTGCAGCTCTGAACTTTGGGGCTTTCCCAAATCCTCTTAAACTGGATGTCCATGAAACCCAGGAGACTTTTCCATCTGTCTCCTTTGCAAGATTCATGTATGGGAGGGGCACACTTTACTGGCATTTCAGAGTCTTAGGCACCTATTTTGAATGTGATCCATTTAATAACACATGGGTGTTTCTTCCTTAGCTCATTTTCCCCTCCTGTTTATTTTTAAGGGAAATTTAATCCAAGGGTTTCTGCATCACCAGATCCTATCTTGCAAACATATAACTTGAAATTCATCATTCAAGACTTTTTAAAAATGTTTTAGAAATACTTATTAACTAATGTGCCAGACAGAGGTTTCAGTATTATTTGGGGCTCCATTGAGTCAATGGATTCAGAGAGGATTCTAAAATTAGTCATAGAATACTCCCAGACTGGTTTGAGAGGGACAGAAAACAAAGAAAAGAAAATATCTAAATTGCTTCTTGGTATTCTTCAGACCTTTCAGAGCATTCTGGCCACTGTGGCCAAAGCCATTAATCTTCCAGGGCTCCAAGGCACATCATTACTGTGGTTTCAAATGGAATGTCTCCTTTCCGAATGTACTCTTCTCAAGGCTGCAAAGTGCACAGTCATCACTGGCTTTCTGAGATAGCGTATGTGGACAGACTCTGGCTAAATGAGATATTTTTTCTTACTTTCCATAGAATCCTAAATTTACAGTCCTTCCAAGCCAACTCAGATCTTTGTATTCACCACAGTTTTACTTTTAAAATATCTTAAAATAATTCTTTCTATAAATCTAGCCAGATTTGAAGTGCTGGTCAATTTTAACAAATATGTTACTGGCACAGCCAATTTTGCCAGACAAGTTAAGTGTTCTCCCTTCATGTGAACCTACCCTCGAGTGCATATGCCATCCTCCCACTTCTACCCAATGCACAGATGACCAGCCAGCCAAAGGGCCCTCTTGAGCTGTTTTCTCAAAATTGCCAACACAAATTGTGCCTTTCACATCTTACAAGTCTTGGTTATGTTGTCTCCTCAAGAAGGAGGTTAAGCAAATTCTGTCAAGGGGCTTGGGCTTTTCGGAATTTGCCTTTCCTGTTTTGTGGGCATAATAGCAACAATCTAATTCTGAGCCATAAAGCTGGTCTGCTGTCTAAATATCTGGTGTCTTATATTTCTAGTGGCCGAAGGGCCTCAGAATGCTCCTGCATAGAGCAGCTGAACCCTTAATAGTCCTGGAAGCAAGGAGAACATGGTACGTACACGTACAGGTTGCGCCTTTGACTGTTCTTTCCTAATGTTGGGGGTTCTCAGGTTTCTACTTCAGGGGCACACTAATTTTCAGCACATATGGTGATCACTCCCTCTGTGTGATGTTTTCCTTTTTCTTCTGACCCCCTACCCCCAATCTCTTTCCAGTTCGGCTATGTGCCATTATGTCCATTACGGTGTGTTTGGTAATTGTCTGCCTAGTGTAATGTGCCTCTGCCTCTCTCCGTCGATGGGGAGCTTCATCTTAATGTCCTTAGCATCAGACTCAATGTGTAAATTATAATCCATGCACTTCCTCACCTCCTGCCATGGAGGCTCTTCCCGCTCAGCAATTCTATGGGGTTTTCAAGGCTGCAGGTCTTTAGGAAGAGGGAGCCTTCTTTTTCTTCTTCACAGGAGTGGGTGTGTTCAAAGTGCTGACTTTTCCATTTGCAGCTCAACATATGATCCACTTTTCTACTAGGGCACCTATAGCTTATACCCCCCTCCCCTCAAACCGTACTAGATGAAGGCCTGCCTGCTTGTCAGAGGGTTATGCCTTGTGGGCCTTAGCCGGCTTTCTACCTCACAGATGGGCTGGAGTACTCTTGTTACCTTCCAGGACAGCTGGACCAGGCCTGCTCTCCATTGGAGTCTGAGAACCCTGAGCACTGAGAAGAAACCATGGCCAATTCCAGGAAATCGCTTCAGCTAGGAATCCTGTGAATCAGACTGTCTGCTCTTTTGCTCTCCAGCAGCTGACTTGGCATCGACAGGTCACGGGCAGAGATGCACCTTTCTTTGTTCGTGGGACTAGGCAGGTCCTTATTCTCTAGTTTATTGTAATGGTGTCTATGGCAAAGGGGCAGACTTATTTCAGCTCCCCAATCCTGGTATTGAAAAGGTGGGGTCGTTTCTCACAGTCAACAAATACCTTTCAGGATGTATCATCGAGGCAATCTGATTAGCTTAATTGATTCAGTTTTAAACTACATGCCCTATCATCACAAAACAATTCTGCTTGATAAATGGTTAGGGACATAAATTGGAGTCTATGTATTTAAGGATGTGTAAAGTAGAGGTTTATCACACAATGATTAAGATAGAGATGAAAACTTTCTTGTTCCCCTGAACCGGAGAAGAGTCTGCCCTCACATTCTCATTTCAGCACTTATCCAGAGGTAGAGTTATTTCTCTGGGCATCCATTTCAGTCACGTAGTTTCTGTTTGTATGATCCTTAGTCAACTGTTTGGTTCGTTTGTTTTTCTTTCCGCTTTTGAGATTCAACTGAAAAGGTAACGCTTAATCCACAGTCTTACAAAGTGGAGTCAATCATGCGAGTTCCCCATATTCCCGGTGGCATTGTCTTAGAAACAATGAAGGAAGTGCTTCAAAAAGAACATTTGTCAATCTTTTCTTTATAAAGAAATATTATCTGTGAACCACTCAGTAAATTCTCTGATAGGTCTACTCTTCCCTTGGTTCTTTTATGCTGCCCATTTATCTCATTTGCTTAATCATTCATTTACCATATTTGTAGCATGTTTCAGTGTTGCTTCGAGACTAAAATAGGATGATTTCCATAAGTAGATCATTACCAGGGCTTTCTTCTTAGTCTATAGAGTCTGGAAGCTTACCAGAAACCTGTCTAGCATAACACCCACACAGAAACTTCCAGGGACAGACTTGAGATGTATTGACCATGAATTGAAACCAGGTCTTCTTCATGGAAGACAAAAATGTCCTCACCTTACCTCCATTACCCTTGCACTGAAGTGAACATAAACCAAAGGGAGGCTTTTGTGAAACTCATGTTCTACAAAAAGCATTCGGTGCATGTTAAAAATTCTCTAGACCATTTGACTGTACATTCCACTGAGATTCTAGATCATTGTTCTGCAATATTCCAGGGTATAAAATAAAAAGGAAAGCAATAAGCAGAGAATTTTGCTCACTGTAACAGCCCTATAGGACAGAGCAGAACTTCCCCCAGGGAATTGTCAAAACTGAGACTCTTCATGGGAGTAGACAGCCTCAACTTTCTCCTGAGGAGTGACTGGTGACCTTGAACGACTGAACTTGCCCTTATCAGGTGGACATAAGCACTGCACCACTAGGGCTCCATTTGCTACATTAGAAGGAAGAAACAGTCTTTAGTTAAGTCTCCTCCTTTAGTCTGTATTCTCTAGCAAAAGACTTTCCCTAAGAATGTTGACTATAGTTACCGTAGTTAAAAAAAAAAATTTGTAGTTTTTTTATTTCCTTTTATAAAAATAATCTACAAATTGTATAGAAATTAAAACTCCAAAAGAGGTAGAAAGTAGAGAACAAAGCACTCTATTGTCCTAAAGGAACTTCTGTAAACCTTTTGATTCCTCCCTTTTCTGTTATTTAATAATCTATTAGGAATATGCTGTTGCCACTTAGCATCATAAAACTTTTTTTGTTCTTGTAAATTATCCATATTATCTTATGGGATAAGCCATACATTAAGATGGGATGTCATTGATTTATTATCTATTGTTTAACGTTGGCATCTTTTCATGGCTCTTTTAAATAGTACTATCATAAATATCTCTGTACATGAGTATTTTATATGATTCAGATTTAAAAAAAATAAAAATTGTAGTTTCTGGTTCAGGCATGTCCATACATATTCATTTTGATACTGGTGATACTTATTTCCAAAAATATGTTTGTCAATATTTGCTTCTAAAAGTATACACACTAGGTGTCTTTCTGTTGGGTCCTATTTTTATCAACCGTATGTAAAACAGAAACGCTGTGTGGTCTTGTGCCACCTTTCTAATTATTTTCTGTTTGAGTCCATTGTTTCAGCCACTGTATCAACCTATCTCCTTATCTGTGCAAGTTCTTAAGAAGTAGCAGGCATGCTTAAGGACACAAAATCTGAGAAAAGAGTGCTTCAGTCTAGCTACTCTCTCTGACACTTATTGTGTGACCTTAACAGCATGCTAATCTCTTTATGTCTGGTTGCTGATTTGCATAATGAGGATAATTCTTCCTTTTAATGAGAATTAGATAGACTCCTATAGATAAAAGGTTTAGCATATGCCTGGCATGTGGTGAATATTTGATACTACCTACCATTATGATCTGAATTATCACAGGTAAGAGTAAGGTGAAAGATAAACAAGGAAAATCCCAAAGTATCCTGTGTTAAAGAAAACCCACATCTTATCATCCCATACTTTAAGAATTGCACTCAGTTAAATACATGAAATCAGCATGTCACGGCCAATTGTATTAAGATAAATAAACCCTGGTACTGTAGTGGGTTATAAATAGGACTGCTCACAACAAGCTTGCTTGTTCAAATCCACCAGTCACTCTGAGAGAGAATAATAAATCAGTCTGCTCCTGTAATGATCACAGCCTCAAAAACTCCAGAGAGATTTCTTCCTCTGTCCTGAGGTAAAAGATACCCAGTGAAACACAGTCGGAATCAAGGAAATCTCAGATATTCTATTATCACCTCAATGAACATGAGTTGTCATCAAGTTGATGACAGTGCAGTCCTGGTGCTAGCTGCTGCTCAGCTACTCTGGATTCATGGTGACAGTAGGCGAAATGCACACAAGCATGCCCAGTTCCTTACCATCTCCATCACCAGTCCTGGAGAGAACCAGTGTGATCCATAAAAGTTTCACGGTTCCATTTTTCAGAAGCAGAACACCAGGTCTTACTTCCTTGTCTATCTTCATCTGAAAGGTCACTGACATCCCCTTCAGCATCAGTGTTGACAATAAGCTTCCCCTGAAAAATGAGGGGGAGCTTTGCAGGAGGTCCATTTCCCAGAAATAAGATCTAAGTATTCTACATGGAAGGGAGGATTTCGACCACGGAACCACCTCTACCTGGCATACATGCTACCAGAGACCTTAAACAGAATTGGAGACCATAGTCTCCATTTTTTTCCCAGTGATCTGACTGAAAGGCTCAGGCAGACCTTTGTGGTGCAGCCTTCCTGCGATGGGCTTTCTGATCAGTCTTGGCGCTAAGTGCCCATTGATAATATGGGGTTGTTTCCATGTCCATTCTGCTGCTAGACCATCACGATGATTGATTCATGTAGCAAATGGACTAATGTTCCCTTTTTAACCCTCATTATTGCAAGCTAGAATTACCTCCAGGCAGAACTAACGTCTAGAGTATCTGTTAATGGACTCTCATTTGCCAGGGGTGTTTTTGCTTCTTTGTTTCCAGACACAGATCCATTTCTAAACTCGAGAGTAATTCATAAATATTTTTCTTTTCGGTTTTGGAGGAGGCATTGCACGTTGAAACATTGTTCTATATAGAAACCACTGAAGAGGATGTGAGCTCCAGCCTGGCGCAAGGACTCATTGATCCACTCTTTTCATGTTGCGGAAAGCAAACGGAGACCCGGAGAAGTGATGTGATTTATTGCATTCTCTTCCACGGTCTCTTGTGCTCCTTGAGTAACAAAGAAAGCGCTGTTTTCAGCACCTCCTTGAACTTCAGACCCTTTTATCTTTATTTGCAATAATAGTAGGACTTATTTTTCTTTAAAATGACAGGTTAATTTCTATTTTTAAATGTATTTTAGTTTTATTATTTTTAATGATTTTATTGCGGGCTCTTACAGCTCTTATAGCATTCCATACATCGTTTGTATCAAGCATATTTATACACATGTTGCCCTCTTCATTTCCAAATATTTTCTACTTGAGCCCTTGGTATAAGCTCCTGCTTCCCCCTCCTTTTTAAAAATAAATCATTTTATTGGGGGCTCATTCAACTCCCATCACAATCAATACATACATCAATTGTATGCAGACCACATTTGCACACTTGTTGCCATCATCACTCTCAAAACAACCTCCCTCCACTCAGGCCCCCAGTACTAGCCCCCCATATTTCCTCTTCCTCCCCACTCTCTCTATTTATAGTAATGTCTCTATAGTCATGAGCTCATTGATAAGGGCTTAGAAAATATGTAAAAAGAAATATTAAGCATAATTCTTATAAAGAGATCATCAATTTTAACAAAACCATCTATCCCTCTCATTTGACATCCAAGTACTGTAATTCTTGTTCGTACTTTTAAAACTTGGTGATATAATGATCAGATATTTGTTTATCTGAATATATATTTTTATACAAATAAACTTGAAGATTCATAACATTCATTTTTTAATGCAAAACACTTAAGAGAAGAATCTGTGGTCAATGAATACTTTTAAAGCAATTAAGCTTGAGGCTGAGCCCCCGTGGCATAGTGGTTGAGTGCAGGACTGTGGCTCATGGGCTTGGCGGTTCAAATCCAGCAGTGGCTTTCCAGGAGCAAGACTGGGCCTCCCAGAGGACTGACCACCAGAGGACAGTGATGCCTGCCCCAAATGAAGCAATTAAACCATTGCTTAATCCCTGATTTATAGGAGTCACCTGCACAATATAACAAAACGTTACCTGGTCTTGCTCGTATTCACAATCAGTTGTGAATTGTAGAGTTGTGATCCTTAAAGATTAAAAAAAATAATTTCCAGAAGTTGATCACCATGTTTCTTTTTTCTAATTTTTCTTAGTCTGAAAGTTATACTCAAACCTCTTAAGCATTTTAGCAACAAGCACGTCTCCCCAGACGGGTGGGTGATGGCTGTGTTTAACATGCATTGACTGAATGATAGGTAGATTTCTTGTGACGACATGATGAATGAACACATGTGAGATCAATTAAAGGGCGGAGATATAAATGGCTCGGTGAGCCCCACCATTTTTCTTTTGCTCTTGGATCTTCAGAGCAGCTGGCTGCCTTGTTTGTCCTATTCCTCGGTTTCTAAGCCACACTATCCATGGAACACCTTCCTAATCTGTGGAGTGTCTGGCTGTGAGTTGAGGTTCCTTCAAGCCCTGATTCGCCACACTCCTGGAATATACATCTCTTGAGGTGGGGACTGTCAGACTGTAACATCAGGCTGACTGTTGGTGACCTGCCTTGCTGTTTGCTGCCTGTGGCCAGATAGCCTGAGCAGCTCTACAGAGGACTACTCAGCAGCCCTTAAGACTCGAAGGACTGCCAGTCTACTAGCTGTCCGCACAAGTGAGTTGCACAGAGCCATCTGTACTCCTTTATAAATTAGTTAACTGCTTATTTCATATGATAGATATCTTTCTATCCACATAATTATATAGATAGGATTATTAGTTTTGTTTCTCCAGAGAACCCTGTGTAACACACACATGAAAGGTGATGATTGTACCTTTAAACTACCACTACATACACCTTATTTCACAATGCACTTGTTGTTGTTAGGTTCCACAAAGATGTTTTTAACTCATAGTGAACAACAGAATAAATACAGACCGGTTTGTGACATCATCACAAGTACTCCATTCAATACCATCTAGGATATAGTTCTTTATGTATTCTGTTTCATTTTTGAGAACCTCAAAATGTCCTAGAATCCTACATTGTACATTCCACATTCTGATTACTAATGGCTGTGTGCCATTAGTTTCTTCTTGTGCCATCTGTTTCTTCTTGTCTTGAGTCATGCCCCATCAGCAAGAGAATGTCTCGAAAGATAGTTTCCAACTGTCTCATTATGATGTACTCTACTTTGAGGAGGCTGCTCTGATGCCGTGCATTTTTAGTGCCTTCCAACCCGAGGGAAACATCACCTGCCATACATCTGACAACGTGCTGCTGTTATGAATAAGGTCTTAAGTGGCTGCTCCATCAGAATTGGATATCTTGCTCCTTTTTAGTCATATGTTCTTAGTCTGGAAGTCCCACTAAGACTGGTTCACACCTGGTGACTCTGCTGGCATTTGAAAGGCTGATGGTATAGTTTACAGCAACATGCAAACTACCACAGTATGACAAACTGACAGGTGACTGGTGGTATGACCACTGGCCTTGAGTCAGTTCTGACTCATACTGAACCAACATTGGGTTTTCAAGCATATGAATCTTAAGGGGATCATGTAGCTTCATCCTTCTTCCTCAGAGTAATTTATGGGTTTGAATCTCCTTGTTGTTAGCAGTCCACGTGGACCCAACAGTGCCACCAGTTTAAGCTGAGTAAAACTGAAGGAACTAAGCTCAAACCATCTGACACAGGTTTGAAATTAAATTGACATTGGGGAAATTCTGACTGACATTGCTAGCTTGTGACTTTGGTCAAGGTACATGTCCTCTCAGTCTGTTTCTTGCTCTGTAAAAGGACCTGAATAATATCTACTTGTTATTATTATTTGTTGCCATCAAATGAACTCTGACACATATGGTCCTTCTGTAACACTGAAGAAAACACTGTGTGGTCCTGTGGCTTCTTCACTGTTGTTATATTTGAGCTCATTGTTGAAGCTACTGTGTCAATTCAATTCTTCAATGATCTTCCCCTTCTTTTGCTGCCCTTCTACTTTATTTACTAAGCATGTTGTCCTTTCGCAGAGACTGGCCTCATGTCCAGAAAAGTGGCTCACAATCTCATCATCCATGCTTCTGAGAAGCATTCTGTTTGTACTTCCTTCAAGACAAATGTGTCGGTTCTTCTGGCAGTCCGTGGTACTTTCAATATTCTTCACCAGCACCGTAATGCAAATGCATCAGTTTCCAGGTCTCCTTTACGCTCTGCCTAGCTTTCACATACATACATATGAGGTGAGATTCTAATCACGACAGAAGAAAATTAATATAAGCTGAGGGTAGTCTACAAATAATGATCCATATCACTTTTATGTAATATTATCTACCACCCTTCTTTGTCTTTCTTTACCATGAACTATAAGTAATAACTATTATGTTTATGCCAAAATGCTGTATTATTTTAGACATATGTGAATGTACTGAGTAATCCAGATAACACTATGAAAAAGTAAGGTTCATGAGGGAGGTGGTTACTTCTATGAATGGTGAAGTGGAAGGCAGCACCCTAAGAGTGGCAGAGGGTGGTTGTGGGTCCATACAATGCCATATGCCTTCATTTGGTTTTCTCATTTATTTAGGCACTTCCCTCCATTCATTACTTAGGAGTTCTACAGTTGTGTAAGGTTGTTCAGCTATTTAGTGTAACCAAGTTATACGTTTTAGGATTTAACCATAGCCTGTGTTGTAGTTATATAATTGTCAGTTTGAGAAGATTAGGAGTGTAGGGGTGAAGTCTAGCCTGTCAATCGGTATATAGCCAACTAGGACTCTAGTGGACATTGTCTTGCCCTGAGGTTTCTGGAAGCTCCTGCATTTCCTCTGTGGAGGCAGGAAACACACATTCTCTCTGCTCACTCCCTTGGACACGCTCTACTGAAAAGACTCACTCCCTGAGAGACACTTTACTGGCAGGACACATGACATTTCCCTGATAGACCCCATGCCCTGGGAACTGAAGGAGCCACATGGAAACCTCTGCCAGTGCTGAGATGCTTCTACTGCCACTGGATCCACAAGACTTTTCACCCACTGGCCTGTGCCCTTTCTACATTTGGTGTCATTGCATATGTTTCATGAATTTGAAGTAGACTTTATAGATTGGTATCACATATAAGGGCTAATATTGGGTTTATGGATTTGATATTCAATTGCTCTTGCATATAAACCTCTTTCTTATACACATATGAGTGTCTATAAATGTGCGTCTCTTGTGTACCCAGTATAACACAGCCTGTGTAGCCAGTTTGAAGCAGTCAGTGTTTATTTCCTAATAAGAGTTGCCAATCTCGTGGTCCATTTCCAGATGAAGGCTTAATCATAGCTAGTAGCAAACCTTATGCAGAGAAGAATGGAGAGAGTTCTCTTAGGAAGGCCTAACTCTGATATTTTGCTGATGTCAGGTCCATCTGAGAGGGTTTGCAGTGTTGGAAAGTCACAGGACTTTACAAACCAGGGTACTCAGCTGGTCTACTTAAAATAGTACAACTCAGAACCTCAACACCTTCTGCCACAGTCATATATACATGAGATTGTGGCAAGGAGAAGAGCAGAGATAAGGCAATCTCCCTGTGAAGCAAAATGTCATTAATGACATCGTTTTGAACTTCATAAATTAAATTAAATCAACTTCATTCATCAAGCTAGGGCATTTTCCTTACATTTGAGCCTGGTTCAAAAATTACATTCCAAATTAAACCAAGGAGGGAAAAGCTTCCATTAGATTATCCATCAGAGTTACCAACCAGAGTATATGGAGATATACATCAGGTGGCCATCATTGCATAACAAATCACTTGAAAAATTTGGCACACTAAGGCAACAACAGCATTTGATTTTTTCATGAGTCCATGAAACAACTACGTGGCTCCACTTATCAGGAAAAGCTTGGTTAAGCTTGGCTGAAGTCATTCCTGTTTGCTGTTGATGAGTGTTCTAGTATGGTCTGACTTGGGATAATACAGTTCTGCTTCATGTCTTCTCTTATCCCTCAGTCAGAGTTGTGAGTGTAGAAGAGAGTACAAGCATACAAATATCCTTGAGGCTTTGACTTAGACCCGGAACATGGTCATTTATGCTACACACGAGCTCAAACAGTCAGCTGAAGTCAGAAGATATGGATGTGTTTTCCTTCTTGATGGGAGAAACTGAAAAATCTTACAAAGCAAGAGAACAGAAAAGGTAACAAATGGAAATAATGTTTACAATCAATTTCCTAGGAAAGATAAGAACAGAGGTACAGTAGAGAAATCATTGACATTCGTGGCAATGACTTAGAAGATTTGGCGCAGTTATGTATGCATAGATTTGTTGTTGTTAGATGCTGTTGAGTTGATTTCAACTCAGTGATGATATATATAACAGAAGGAAGCAAAATTCTATCCTGTATCATCCTCACAACTCTTATTTGAGTCTACTATTGTAGCAACTGTTTTGACCCATCTTGTCTAAAGCACTTCTCCTTTTCACTGATCCTCTATGTTACCAAGTATAATGTCCTTTCCCAGGGACTGGTCTATCTTGATAAAATGTCCAAAATACATGACATGATGGATTGTCATTCTTGCCTCTCAAGGACTTTCTGGCTGTACTTCTCTCAAAATAGATGCATTTGTTCTTTTGCAAATCTATGGTATTTTCAACATTCTTTGCCAGCACCCAAATTCAAATACATGTATTCTTCTTTGGTCTTCCTTATTCAATGTCCAACTTTCACATGCATGTGAGGTGAATAAAAATACCCCGGCATGTGTCAGGGATATCTTGATCTTCCAAGTAACATCTGTGATCTTGAACACTTTAAAGAGGCTTCATGCAGCAGATGCAATACAATACATTGTACATCATTTCTTTACTGCTTCTTCCACAAGCATTGATTATAAATCCAAGCAAGATGAAATTCCTGACTTCATCTTTTCTTTGTCCAATTGTGAGGATTTTTATTTTCATATTATTGAGCTGTAATCCATATTGAAGGCTGCAAACTTTTGTCTTTATCACCTAATCTTTCAAGTCTCATTTATTCTCAGACAGCAATATTGTGTCATCTGAATATCTAAAGTTGTTAGAAAGCACTCTCCAAACCTGATAATGAATTCTCCATCTTGGTCTGTTTCTCTGATTTGCTCAACATACAGATCTAATACACATGAAAAGAAACAATCCTAACACATACCTTTCTTAATTTTAAACCAGGTTATTAATTTGCTCCGTTTGCACAACTACCTTTTGGTCCATTTACAGGTTCTGCATGAACACAATAGTGCTCTGGAAGTCCCATCCTCCTCAAGGCTATTCATAGACTAGTTTCCTTTTAAGTAAATAGAACCATTTAGTTACTTTAATGAAAATGGCATACTGTGGAGACAAAGTTGGCGTGGCTTTAGAGAGAAGGTCTTTCCACTCTTGTCTCCCAAATTTCTCATTGTAGAAGGTACATTTCTTTCGTTAAATCTTTGGATTCTATTAAAATGAGGCTTAACTGAAAGAACAGCAACAGTTTATTGCTGTGAATTTGTGAATGAATTTTAAATTTTTTCTTGAGAGGAAGTTTTGTTAAAAAAAGGTTTGTTAGTGGGCAGTTGACCTTTAGCAGCAGACATCGGAGATAAAGCCTCATCTCTATCCCAGTCTTGCAAAGTTCATATTTCTTGTGTGGAACCAATAGAAATATCAGATACTAACTGGACCATGCACCTCGAACCTCCCAATGTGAATCAGCAATGCTGTGCAGCTTTTAGAAAAAAACAAAAACAAATGGGGTCCTAGGAACAACTAATCGGAGTAAAGAATTTAGCAATGCAAAAGATTCACTATTTCCAAATGAGCCAAAGCTGACAATAATGTTCTTTCACTTTCTGACTCTAGCAACATCACAGTGTCATAGAGCTTGCTCAGAATCCAAGAATTTTGGGGGAGGATGAAATTTGAGAAGAAATTATCAGAAGGAAAGAGTCCAGGATTGACTCTTTGAAGTCAATTAGAAATGTTACGTTGAAAGAAGGAACTGAACAGTCATTAGGATTGCATTCTCGTGTTCAAGGTGTTCGTGTTCGTGGTAATCAAAGCCAGAGGAAGAAAGTAGAATGAAGGGGCAAGACATGATATGGAGAGGAAGAATTTTCTTAAGTATTCATGGATTGACTCTCTGCTTGTAAATCACAAATGAGCACTTTATTTTACCCACTCTGTCAGAATCTCTCAGGAATCTTCCTCTTGTTCAGAACTATTTTTAGGTTATTCATTTATTATAACTTGGTTGTAGAGAACCATCTGCAAGTTCACCCATTTTTGAATGTACGGTTCTAGGATCTTATTACTAGTTAGGAGAAGGGAATGGGATATCAAGATGTAGTTTCTGGGTCCCAGAGACCTAAGAGGTTTGTGTCTGTCCTATGTCATACCATGGCTGGTCATTCTTTCTCATCTGGAAGGTTTCCTCCCTGATTTGAATGTCGGGTAGCAAGCTGTTTCAATAATGATATTCACTCAGTAATGTTTGTTCTTTGCTCTTTTGTGATGGTTGGTGGAAAGTGGGCACCTAGTTCTGAACTTTATAAATCTACATGGGAATTTCTCCACTGAATTATATCACTGATCCTCAGGCCAGTTATTCTTCAATGTGACTTTTGCATCTCACACATGCCTCTGCTAATGTCACAACTCTAGTATTAGTCACCTGCTTGAGGTGCTGTATGACTTGAAGCCACATGCTAGGTTTGGATGAGATTTCCCCATTACATTCACTGAAAATAAATCTGACACATGCAGGAAAGATGTGCTTGCTTCTTCCTTTATGAGACAAATGCAAATCTGTGCTTAATAAAGTAGGAGGTGGGAATAGGCAGTCCAGCTAGAAAACTAGGAAATGAGTATGTATCCCAGAGTGGATGAAGAGCAACTATGAGTCAAGGTAAAGATTATAGCCAAGTGAGAGGATGTGAGGCAGGGATGAATCAGATTAAGAGAGACAAAAGAAATCAAGTGCCATCTATCACTTTCTGAATTGTACAGGGTGTTGAGCATTGTTAAGGAGGATCTGATCCTGTGGAGGAAACAACTCCGTGTTCCAAGATGAGAAAGAGTCATCCCAGTGACCCAAGGGCAGTGCCTGGATGACGAGATTGCTTGGGTGTCTGCGGTAGGTGACTCATGAGGGAGAAATAGATGTTTACAGCTGACCCTGTGTACATAGTCATTACTTAGAGCTCACTTGGGTGCACGGTGGAATTCACTGCCCATCACCTACCCTGATCCCCACTCAGGCAATGAAGCAGCCTTTCTGTGGGATCAGAAGGAAAGTAAACATATAGCGCAAAACAGTTTCGCCCTCTGAGAGTCTCAATGCATCTCAGTGGTGTCCCCAAGATTGTTGCTATCCCGTGTGGTGACTGATGGTACCATTCTGCCCTTCACCCCCTTTTTTTTCATACTCTATGATACAGAGTCCTTAGCATTTTCTATTACAAAATTTATCCACAGACTTATACATGAGAAATATAACTCTAAATTGGTTTAAATATAATATTTCATAGGTTACATGAATATAAAAAATAGTTTTGTGAAGTCTTTCTACATTTAATTAGAACTATGTGGCATTATTTGTCTTTGACCAGAAGGCTTGTTACATTGTTCTCCTTCTTTTCCTTTAACTGCTACTTCATTCTTTAAAGAGCTAGTAAAATAAGCTCACCAAAATTTATAACAATAATATTGTACCAAAACATGAAATATTTTATGAAATCTGTGACTATAGGATACTGGCAATGATGAAAACAACCTTTCGTGCTTGAAGTATGTGTAGATGAAATCGTGTGATTTGAAGTGGCATTGTAATTAGGTAATAAAGACAAGCTCACCAACTGAGGTGGTTGCACACTATAAAAACCCTTGGACCTTGGTCCATTAGGTTCCCTGATGGTTTTGAGAGTGAAGGAATAATGAGTTACCATTATACGTAGAATCATATATATTGCCAGAGTTTGATGGTTGTCTTTTCAGATTTAATTGAAAGCAGCCTACATCCTGCTGCTTAAACGTGTGGCACCGATGAACACCTCCATGTGAACTAGTTCATCAAGTCTTTTGTAACAATTACTCAGTGATAACACAGAGAAAGTATATGCTCATGTTAAACTCTGATGTTTTTAATTTTTTATATTACTCTGTGCTGAGGATTGTTATCTGCATCAGAATCTACGTGAGTTCAAATGCTTTCACAGCATTTGGGAATGGATATTGTCCTAATTTTAAGTTCTGTTCAAAGCATTAATAGTAAGAGAGGCAAAGATAAGATGCTAAACCCGTAGGTAATAAGGTTGATGGGTCACAGCAAATAGAGGTACTACAGGCAGATTTTCTACGGTAACTATTTTTGCTCCCCACTAACCATCATAGAATGAGCCCTAGTGGCACTGTGGGATAAGAGTTGAACGATTAACAGCAAGGTCAGCCCTTCAAACCCATCGGTCACTCAATGGAGGAAAAGTGAGATTGTCTGCTTGTATAAAAAATTTGCAGTTTCCAAGATCCTATATAAAGTCAGTAAGAGTTGGACTCCATGGGAGGGCAGCGAGTTTGTTCTCTGTGTTTTACCCTTGTAGAGTGGACTCTGTGAGTCTGGAAGGGGAAGCACTCGTAGCACCCACTCACGACATGGTCTTACGGAGGACCAGCTTCATTCTGAGCATGGATCGCATCATTGATGCTGACTGCAGCGTTGGTGTTGAGTTGACCCCCAACTCACGGCAATCTCATGCACACGGAAGGACATGCAGCCTGGTGTGTCCTATTGAACGAAAGATTGCAGATCATACCACTGCCGTCCATAGAGTTCCCAATAAGCAAAATCTCTGCCCTTATGGAAATCTGGTTTGGGATACATAAAAGAAATGAGGGTCATTAATTAATTGTTTATGGCTAATTTTAGTCATTTATATTTTATTTACAAAATGATATTGTGGTAGTTATATAATCATTTGTCCTTTTGAAAGGAATAAGAGTGAAGAGGTGGAGTGTAGCCTGTCCACTGAAATTCTTACAATGTCACTGGATCCACAAGCCTTCCCACTCACTGGTCTGTGATATTCCCACATACAGTGTCATTACATGTGCTTCATGAGTCTGAAGAGGACTTTATAGATTGGTATTGGACATATGGGCTAATATAGGATTTATGGACTTAATCTGGGCCAGGCTGACATGTTTTTCAATATCCAATTGCTCTTGTATATAAAGTTTTTCTTATACACATATGAGTGTGTTTCCAGCTCTTATCTACACCAGTGTACATTCTCTGGTCCAGCCAGATTTGTAAGGTAGAATTGGGATCAGGATAGTGGGTGGGGGGAAGCATTAAAGAACTAGAGAAAGGTTGTATGTTTATGCACTGCTATACTTCACCCTGACTGGCTCCTCCCTGCAACCCTTCTGTAAGAGTCCAGTTACCTATAGGGTTTCCATTCCACTCTCCTCATTCAAATGATAGGCAGGAGAAGCAATCTGGAGGAGAAACAACGGGACTCATGATTCCAGGGAGACATGGGAGAAGGGGAGGCGAGGAAAAGGAAGTGGGGGTTAACAACCCAAGGGATAAGGGAACAACACGTGATTCAAAATTGATGGCAAGGAGGGTGTAGGAGATCTGGTAGGGCTTGATCAAGGACAATGTAACTGAGAGGAATTACTGAAACCCAAATGGAGGCTGAATATGATAGGTGGACAAGAGGAAAGTAAAAGGGAATAGCAGAAAGAAATATTCATGAGCTGATGTCATAACAGAGCTGTCATAGCACACTGATGCTGTTCTTGGTATTGGCAATTCAACTCTTTATTGTGTGGGCAACATATATTAAAGTAATAGTCATTTTCTGAATACTCACTGTATGCCAGGCACTGTGATAAATGCTTCACCTGCATCATCTTATTTCATTCTCTTGATAAGCCAATAATTTGGTTATTGTGACAAGTTTCATTTTCTATAAAGAGAACAGTAAGGGTTCAATTTATTTTCCTAAAATGGAAAAGTATTCGTCCATACTTAGCATATTTATTTTGATAGCTGTGTTAGTCTAGGCAGACTAGCTCTTTAATGCTTCTTCCCCAACCCCTCCTACTATCACGATCCCAAATCTACTTTACAAATCTGATTGGAGAAGAGGACTACACTGGTACAGATAAGAGCTGGAATTGCAGGGAATCCAGGACAGATTACTCCACCCCCACCCCCCGGACCAATAATGAGGGTAGCAATATTAGGAGGGGCAGGAGATGGTGGAGGAGAAAGGGGGAACTAATCACAATGACCTACATATGATCCCATTCCTGGGGGGTGGGCAACAGAAAAGTGGGTAAAGAGAGATATAAGACATGTAATACATGAAAATATAATAATTTATAAATTGTCAAGGGTATGTGAAGGAGAAAGGGTGAAGGAGGGAGGGGGAAAATGAGGAACTCATATCAAGGGCCCAAGTAGAAAGAAAATGTTTTGAGAATGATGATGGCAACAAATGTACAAATTTGCTGGACAAAATTGATGTATGTTTGGATTGTGAGGAGAGTTGTATAAGCCCCCAATAAAATGATTTTTAAAGAAAAGAAGAAAGAAACTGGTAAATTCAAGAAGGAAAATGAAACTTTTGTTTTGTTTTGTTTTTTCTTTTTGTTTTTTGGGGACATCACTGCTCTCCGGTGGTGGGAGTAGGAGGCCCAGCCCCACTGCTGGAATTGAACCTCTGTCCCAGTGGGCCACAGTCCCACGCACAACCACTATGCCACTGGGGCTCAGCCCGAAAATGAAACTTTTATGATACTATTTTCCAATTGAATCTCAAGAAATACTGTTGTAGCCTATGACCATGGTCTTATCATCAGGCAAAATTTCCTAGTTCTTATAATGATTCTTTGTTTTAGATGTTCTCCCTGCATTCTACATCATTGCCAAAAGAGATTTTGAACTTGCTGGTTGTCATGGATTGAACTGTACCTCCTCCAAGTATCATCTTGGGTGAGCCCTGGTAAAATGTGGTTTGGCAGTTGATTCTGACTCATGGTGACCCTGTTGGGTAGGACTCAGCTGCTCCTGTAGATTTCTGAGACTACAGACATTTCTAGAGTAGAAATACCTAGTTTTCTCCATCATAGTGGCAAGTGGTTTTGAAATGCTGACTTTGCATTGGTAGTAGCCCAATACATAACCACCAAATCACCAAGGTTAGAGAAGGGGTTATAAATTCAGACTTGGAGCCTCATAAACGGTAAGAGAACAGCGTTCCCTTGTTATGGTCATCTGTTTGTGGTATTCCTGTTTAAGCCCATCTACATTATTAAAGGAGAATTAATTCCTCTCAAATAGTTCCGCTGGTGGGTGTGTACTCTATCATGTGTTCTCCAGTGTCATTTCTGTTAAGTCTATAATTTCCAACAATGCAGCTTTCCTCTTTATTACCAACTTTTTCATTTTTTTCCTCACTATAATTATTCAACCTGCATTCTGAACAAATAATCAGGAAGCCGGCTTATATGAAGCAGAATATGGCATCCGAATTGGAGGAAGGCTTATTAACAGTCTGCAATATGAAGATGACACTACCTTGCTTGTTGAAAGAAAGGCTTGAAGCACTTGCTGATTGACATCAATGATTGCAGTTTTCAGTAGGCTTACAACTTACTGTAAAGACGACCAAAATCGTCCCACCTGAGTCATCATGATGAACGGAGAAAAAGTACAAATTGTCAAATATTGTCTTTTGCTTGGACCCATAATCGGTGCTCATTGAATCAATGCTCATTGAGATCAAAAGTTGAGTAGCATTAGGTAAATCTGCTGCACAAGAATTCTTTAGATTATTGGAAAGCAAGGATGTTCCTTGGAGGATGAAGGTGCCTCTGACCCAGCCAACAAAAAAAACATGTTTCCTCTCCTTAGCATAAAAGCATCCCAAAGTCAAGAGTCATGTCAGTAATCTTTTGGTTGAGTCTCTGTGACTCAGCATGCTTCTTGCATCAGTCCCTAGCCTATAATTTAGAGGAAATTGCTAATACCACCTCTGTAACAAGTTATGATACACTTACTGCTCCTAATGTATTTTTATTGGTATTATAAAACTTAGGGACAAATGTTATTGAGAAAAGAAAAGGATTATGACTACTCATTCTTTCGTGACTTTGTGTGAGTACATAGAAAGACTCGTTTCTATCCCTTGACTAGTGTAGTGCATATTAACCCCTCAACATATGGATAAAACTCTCAGGTTTTACTTTGGCTAAACAGCCAGACTTATCAAATATGTTCTCATGCTACTATCTCTAACTGAAGCAAATATTTCAGATATACCCACATGCAAATACCGCTAAATAAATCAGTAGCTTTAGAAATATAAGCATGTCCCAAAGCATTTTTTAAAATTACTATTATAAATGCTATAGTTCTCTGAGTGTTATAAATAAGCATTCAGCTACTAATAGCTAAAAGGTAGCTAATTTTATCACATTTATAGAACCTTTCCTTATGCTTAATTGCTTAATAAACTTTTCAATTCTGTGACCTTTCTGGTGTAGATTGGCCAAGCGAGTCTTTTAGAGGCCTATGAGTATATGGACAGCTGCTATAAATCAAACTGCATTGAGTGGAAAATAGCAACAGCATTGTAAAATAGCTAACCAATTAAATTTTGAGTTTAAATGAAATATTGGGAACAACAATTACTCCTTCAGTATCAAAATATTTTGTCCTGTTTGAATAAGTGTTTCAATAGAAATAATTTTCCTGTGGCAGTAAACCTAAACTGGTGCCAATTTGAGAATTAAGAGTGTAGGGGTGGAGTCTAATCTGTCAATACCCAATGAGATCTTTGTGTGGACATGGCTTTCTCCTGAGGTTCTGGGAAAATAGTGGTGATTCCTTCTTGGAGGTGGAAGACACTATCTCTCTCAGTTCACTTCCCAGAGACTTTCTACTGATAACACTTGCTGCCTGAGAGACTCAACCAACAAGGCTGGCTTCCTGTGAGACACCCCTGAGCAGAAACCACATGGAACTACCTCCCCTGATGCAGCCCTGGGAGCCAGAGATGCCATGTAGAGACCTGTGACAGTGCTGAGATGCTTACAACGCCACTGGATCCAAAGGCTTTCTCCCCACTGGCCTGTGATCATCCTGCATTCAGCATCAGTGTATGTGTTTCATGAGTCAGAAGAGGATTTTATAGATTGGTATCAGGTAGATGAGTTAAGATTGGACTTATGACCTTGGATTGAACTGGGTTGGGGTATTTTCCTAATGTACAATTACCCTTTATATAAAACTCTCCCTGGATACATATAGGTGTCTCCATGAATTTTTTTCCTCTGGCCTACCCAGAGTAACACATTTTCCAAAGTATTTTGTTTTTTTCTTTTGTCTCAACGAGTTTTCTGCACCAAAACCACTGTCTTTAGCAGCAACCCTGAATAAACAGGCGCACACACACATCTTGATGATGAGATGGAGAGAGAAAGGAACGTATAAAGTAGAAAAGGAAGAAGAGAAAATATGGGAGAAAGGAATGGAGGGAGTTAATAAGAGGGTCTTACCGCTTGATGATAAAAGAACACACAGGAATCCCAAACCACTGGAAGAACAAGTCCAAGATCCCTCTTTGAAGAGGTGAAGGACTCCAAGGCCAGATGCACCTGGTGGAGTTAGGTCTGGGTGTCAGACAAATTAGTTAGAATAATACTAACAACTATAATATATAGACATTCACCTTTCAGTGCTTTAACCCAAAAGAAGTTGGATTCTTGTCACAATTGGATTCATAGTAATAGCTCCAAGACAATATTGTGGTTCAACTCCACATAATGATCCAGGGTCCTTACAACTTGTGACTTACTGGTCCCTGGGTAAAGTTCAGAAGAGTTAGGAGAGAAGGAGGAATGGAAACAGGAAGTGAGATAAATTATGGTATATTATAGGGATTGTAATCAATGACATAGAACACAACACAAATGGATTGTTGAATGGTTTGCTCTGTAAGTCTTACCAGTTCAAAATAAAAATTGGCGAAGGACAAGAACAGACAATTCACCAAGATGACATCCAAATAGCCAGCACACATCAAGAAATGCTCACCATCATCAGTCATCTGAGGGAGATGCAAATTTAAAAAATGATGAGATATCATCTTTTAAAAAAATCATTTTATTGGAAGCTCATACAACTCTTATCACAGTCAATACATAAGTCTTTTGAATGCAAATCATATTTGTGAACTTGTTGCCATCATCATTCTCAAAAGAGATATCATCAGACACTGGCATTAAAAGAAAAATTTTAAAATATAAAACAAGATAAAACAAAACAGGAGATAAAGTTGAGGAATAGGTGAAGAGACGGGAATCTCCATACCCTGCTGGTGGGGCTTTAAATGTATACAGCCACTGTGGAAAATGAGATGGCACCACTTCAAACAACTTGGAATAGAAGTCCTATATGATACACGAAACCTGCCGTGGAGACATAGCCTAAAGAAGTAAAGGTATATGGAGAACCCAAGGGAATAATAAACCCTGCTCTCTGTTTCTGGGTAGACATTTTGAATTAGATTAAACCCACCTCTTGGTGAACAATGCCATGGACTAAAAACTATGATGACTTTTACTGTTGGCCTTCTGGGAAACATGGCAGCCCCCATAGGCCATGTGGAACGACTCTATGTGGAAAATCCACTGAACAAACTGAGACCTCCTTAAAATTACCTGGAGCCTTTGGACCTAAGGCTGAAATTCACTCAAGAGAGAAGATACCAAGGACAACCACCTCAAGACTGTGGAATTGGAGGTCGTTGGACTTTGGTTGGGATTCTTGTCTTAGTGGGCATCCAATGAAAGGGGACCCAGCACCACGACATATTTACTATTTCAATACCCTCTTTGCATTAAGATGACATGTATTAATCTGAAAAGACCTGCCCTTGTCAAGAATATTACAGGAAATTTTCCACCAGCACCAATTCCTATACTCAGTTATGTAGAATCCAATGCAAGAATTCATGGATTGTGGTTAACAGGTGAACTATATTTCCATAATTTCCTTTTCTGAATTCACCCAAAATCACTGCCATCAAGTCAGTACTGACTCATGTTAAGCCCCTCTGGGTTTCTGAGACAGTATTATTTACAAGAGTAGAAAGTCCAGTCGCTCTCTCATAACGCTACTGGTGGTTTCTAACTTCAGCAACGCTGATTGCATTCCCACACTGGGGCTCCTCTTCTCAACAGAACCTTAAATTCTATGCCATTGGATACATGATTGATGCTATCTATGGTATTGCCTTATATCCCAGGGGTATTGTTGGTAATTAGGGGGTGTGTGTTATACAATGATAATAGGGCCTCTAAAGTAAACTAGAGTCATCCATAACCTATCAACAACAGGATGGATTTTGAACTCCCACTCAATTCTAGCCCCACTCGCCTTCGTGAGGTGGTCACTGAAGATATAGGTGTGGGGAAGAAAGCAGATAGTGTTCAGCTATCAGTAGGAATCATGTCAGGGATTTTAAAGACTTGTGATCAAGCAGGGAGAATTTCGGTGAGAAATCCACATGGAAGAAGCCCAGACTGTGTGATCCAAAAAGGACAAATAGGAAGAAAAAGGGATCAGGGCTCAAATTGTGAATACCTTGGTGAAATATTTTGTAGAATGCTATGGTGGACAAAGTCCCTCTGCAGAGTATCTAGTTACATTAAACTTCTGGCAGATCCTCTTTAGCCACAATGGAAAGATATAAACAGCTTTATTATCAGACAGAGATTATTATAAAATTCATTATGGTGCATGGAGCTGCAATGGAATCTGATACTTAGGCAGTTGACCTCCCTCTTAATCCAATCTGCCTCTGCTCTAGGTCTAAATATTTCATGGTGGGTCCATGATAGAAATGTTCTCTCTGGCTTATTTTAATATTGCTAGAGGTCTTTTCTTCTTTTATCTATGATTTTATTCTTCGTTTTCTGTTTTGCTTTGATCTTTCATTGTTTCTGATATGCTTCTCAGTTTATGAAACACAGGAGTATTGGATCCATGGACACAAAAACTGATGCAGTGGTTTGTCGGGAGTGGGGAAGGGAATTGGGGAGCAAAGGAAGAATACAGGAGGTGGAGTGTAGAACTACTTGCGATGATGTATAAACCACTCTTTTAAAATCAGCTTACCTATGAAAATGTATGATATGTGAATTTTATAACAATAAAATATTGGGGGGAAGTGAAGAGCAAATACATGTAAATTAATCTTCTGATGATTTCCCTCCACCCTCTCCCTCCCCGACCCAATGCTAAGGAAGCAAATAACCATATCTTCATGCATAAGTAAATCATTTTGTCTATATTTTGATCCATTTACATTTTGTTCTTATTTTTAATACTGTCTTTAATTTCATTTTCAAAAGCAATCTTATTGGGGGGAATAACTCTTATCACAATCTATACATCAATTGAATCAGGCATGCACACTTGCTGTCCTCCTTCTTTTCTAGACATCTACTTTCTATTGAGTCCTTGGTATGAGCTCTTCCCCTCCACCCCCATAAATCCCTAATAGATTGTACATTATTATTATTTCCATCTCCCACACCAACTGCTTTTTCCCTCCCCCCCATGTTTTCTGTTGTTCTCCCCACTGTAGAGGGTGTATGTTGATATATTGATCATTGTGATCAAGTTCCCTCTTTTTCCCTTCCTCTCCCCCTCTTCACCGAACTCTTCTGGTAACACTCTCCCCACCCCTCTTCCTGAATCCTCTGTGTTGTGCCTTCTCATCCCTTGCTATACCTTCATACATATGTGGTACTAGTCTGAATTGGGAAACTGCACTGGAGTCATGGTAGTGAGGGTGGGGTTGAGGAAGCATCAAGGAACCAGAGGAATATAGTGTGTTTATCGATGCTTTAATGTACCCTGGTGACTCATGTCCTCCTTACAAGTCCTCTGTGTAGAGGTTGTTCCACTATCTACAGATGGGCTTTGGATCTCCACTCCAGCTCCCCTCATTCTCAACAACGTGTTTTTGTTTGTTATGTGTCTGCTGATGCAGATTACCTGGTCGCTATGACTCCTCATGATCTCATCAACAGTGTGCTTCTTCCATGTGGACTTGTTGCATCACTGCTGAAGGGTGGCTTGTATAATTTCAAGCCTTTAAGACCCCAGATGCTATACCTTTTAATAGTCGGACACCATCCACCCTCTTCACCACATTTGCTTATGCACCCATTTTGTCTACAGTGATTGTGTTAGGAGGGTGGACAGTGTTAGGAGGGTGGACATCTCAAACTGCTGGTGGGTTAGAACAAAGTGTTCTTGTATTGAGGATAGGCACAAAAGGGATGTCTGAGCCAAAGTCATCCTGGGGAGACCTGAAAGGTGAGGGTGGTGGGGGAGGAGATGGTGAGCGCACTGTGCCATGGACAGAGGAACGATTGGGGTGTTGGAGTCTATAATGAGGAAATAGGGATCTGAGGTGTGCTGTGGTTCATGGTGGTGTCAGAGCAACAGCCAACTGGCTAAGAGGAGGTACCAAGAGAGAGAAATAAGGGGAAAGTGACAGTGGGGCAGAAAGAAGGTAAAAGGAAATAGAGGATTGACCAAGGAAGCAAAGCAATGGATATAGGTATAAATGTAGCAGTGTACATATGCAACTACATTAATCCACAAAAATAGGGGTACTAGTCCATGTCCATATACTTATTTGGCAATAAACTGAGGTAGGAGATGCACTTTGGATCTCTACTCATACCCTTCTCCAATACCTACTTTCTTTTCAACTGAGATTTTTCTCTGCTTTGCTTTGTTATTGCTGCTTTTGTGGGGGAGTATTTTTTCTGTATCTGAAACCCAGGATAAATTAATAATGAGGGACAATAGCTATATTAACT
>PVJH01010956.1:0-71119 GCA_004026705.1 Nesogale talazaci
TGAAAAAATTACTTTTTATCCTTCTCTGTTGGAGAAGAGCACTTACATTTAAGATCTGGGGCACTAAGGAAGGTGCTAAGCTCTCATAGTCAAATTTCCAAGTTGAAACACATAAATATAACCTTTAGTCAGCGATGACTGATTTATCATCTGTTACCACATTTCTTTGCACAGTAGTTTTGTTACTTTTGGGACAGTCTAAGACACACAGGAATCATCTGGCAGTTTCCACATAATCAAGATTAAGGGGAACACTGAGAATCTAAGACATAAAACAGCCATTTCTTTTCTGGAGTCTAACACCTTATGGGGGACCCCACCAAGGACATGACTCAGATGCCCTCTATTTCTAGATCCCACGAACCTATCTGGATTCCCAAGGGCTCCCTTGTCCTTAGCCTAGGGGTGGATGTGGCTAGGGAAATACAGAGAACATTTTGCTCAAGACAAATTCTTCTACTATTTTACATATAGTGAAAGAATTCTTTTCCAGTCTTCTTTGGGTAGCCTAGGAACTTCCCCAGAGCCTAGTTTTTTTGATGTTTGTTTATTTGAATCTCTAATCCAGAAAAAGCAATTCCCCTTTCTCTGGTCTATGTATAACCAATGCCAGTTGCCATTGACTTGATTCCAACTCATGATGGTCCCATGTGTATCAGAGTAAATCTGCTTCACAAAATTGTCAGTGACTGATATTAATGGCTAAGGAAACCACCAGAAACCTCCCAGAAACCTATGGGAGGAATCAAGCTGCCAGCCTTTCAGTCAGCAGGTTAGTGTGTTAACCATGTACACCATTAAGTGATTGCCTGGTCTAGGTTTTTTTTTTTTTCTTTTTAGAATTTCTTTGTTTCTTCTGACTCTGGGATACTGATAAGGCATAAGATGCTGGTCTTGATAGTGTCCTACATCATTCTGAGGCTTTCTTCTGAGTGCTTTGCTTTTTTTTGGTTGTCAATTATTTCTTTCCTCAATTGTAGTCAGAGTGATTGTCTTCAAGCTCACCGATTCAATTTTTCCTTTCTTGTCTTTTACTATGCTGTCTAATTTTTTTTCCTTAAAAATCGTTTTATTGGGGACTCATACAGCTCTAATCATAACGTATACATACATACATACATACATACATACATTGTGTCAGTAGTTACATCTTTTCTGGGGTGGGGTGGGGTTCTTTTTTTTTTTTTTTGATCAGGTCTCGTTTACTTGGGAGAAGTAAAGCAGTTTCACAGGGCAAGCAAGCTTAGGCAATTAGCATATGGTGATCTTCAAAATTAACAAGTGAATGGCAACACAGCTGCAAGTCAGGCTTCAAAGGCCAGGGTTGTTTACAGTTACAAAGGCGACAAACTACAAACCCCAGGCAACAAAGTACAACCTGTAGCCAGGTCAAGCATGACCGGGCTGGATGGCTCCTGACAGGTCCCCCTTTTTTATTTTTTCAAGTAATATCCTCCCGGGAATTCCGCCTGTCTTAGGTTGTCAGGACACACACTCAGTCCTTACCCGTCATCCATCAATGGCCTTCTAATGTCACCATGGCCTGTCTTAGGTTGTTAAAGAGTGCTCCTGATCTTACCCGTCATTGGCTGTCAAGTTCAGCTCACGGAGGCAGAGGGTCTTATCACATACTAGTCGTGTGTGCCACTCTGTTCGAGATCGCTTATCTCCAAGCGACAATAATGAACTTTCAGGGGCCTTGCTTGAATGGTCTCAATCTGTTACTTAATAAATGCCATGAGGTTGTTGAATAATACTGGCCGTAATGAAAGCAAAAGCAATAAACTAATGAGGGGGCCCCAAAGTGGCAAGAGGTAAGGGAACAGTCCATTGAGCCCGGTCCACAGTGGATTGGTGGTCAACTCCTTTCTTCTTTTCTCCGAGTCTTCTTGCAGCCGCTTGATTTTGTGTCTTACGATTCCAGATTTGTTGGCATAAAAACAGCATCTTTCCTGTAAAGCCAAACAAATACCTCCCTGCTCTGCAGCAAGTAAATCTAAACCTCTTCTATTGTGTAATACTACTTCTGCTAAAGAATCTACATGATCTTGCAAATCTTGTGTAGTGCCTGATGAGGCCTGCATATCCGAGATTAGCTGCCTAGATAATTTGATATGCTGCAGTTCCAAAGGCCACTGCAGTACTGATCCTTAATCTTACAAATAGGGCACCTAGTTGCACTGCCCTTTAGCTCTTCCTGCCATGTAATCAATAGCAGGGATAGGGACAGGCTCATTTCCAGGAATAATATCTATGTCTGGAGGGAGAAAGGCTATCACACATAACTCTGTCCAAATGCTGGATAACTGGGTAAAAGCCCTATTGTTGCCACAAACAAAAACTGAACTATTAAGGGCACATAAGGAGCCCGTATTATTAATAACACTAGAACAAGAAACAAATCCCGCCAATTCCACATAATCTCACAAGTATTGTTCAGAACTCTTCCTCTTCCTCCCTTCTTGTTTTTATCCCTGTGGGTGTGGGATGCTGGCCCCTCCCCCAGTCTGTTCTCTGCCATGCCCACTTCTAGAAAAGGAGCTCATCTGACTCTAGCTGCTTCCAGCTCTGTAGCTCTCTCTTTTCTTGCATCCTTCCATGCATCCACGCTGTCCTACAGGTTGGGTCCTTTGTGGTAGGAACTGCTTGCCCACTCCAGTCTAATTTTATTATCTTATTTTCTTCTGGGATTCCTTTTGGTTTAAAGAGTATTGTTTTTCTATGTCTTTCATTGTTCTCACTAGGGTTTCCTACATCTCCTGAAGGGATCTAAATATCATTCATTTGTTTTTGAATTCTGTTTCCGGTAGTTCCAGGGCCTCTGTGATAGATAGACTTGTGGTGCCAGCATGACCAAAGAAGATAGGTAGGTCTATTGTGAAGACATGCCCAATGAACCCACACGATCAGTTGAAGGGCGGAACAAGAAAAGGCTTGGCAAGCTCCACCCTTGCTCTCTTGCTCTTGGATCTTCGGACCAGCCAGCTTCCTTGTTCGTCCTGTGCCTCAACCTCCAAGCAACACTACCTGTGGGACACCTAATCATGGACTGTGGAGCTGTGAGTTGAGGTTGCTTCAAGCCCTGCTTCTCCACCCTCCTGAAATATACATCTCTTGAGCTGGTGACTTTTGGACTCTGTCATCTGACTGACTGTTGGTGACCTGCTTTGCTGTTTGCTGCTTGTAGCCAGATAGCCTGAACTGTTCTACAGAGGACTACTGGATGGTCCTCAAGACTTCAAGGACTGCCAGTCTACTAGCTGTCTCATGGGAGTGAGTTGCACCGAGCCATTGTACTGCTTTATAGATTAGTTAACTGTTTATTTCTTATTTAATATATATCCTTCTATCTGTATAAATATATAAATAGAATTACTTGTGTCCTGGTTTTATTTCTCTAACATTAACCCTGTCTGACAGCTCTTCTTCAGAGTGCCATGCTTTGGGGACTGGGATCCTTGGACACCTGAGATGCCCTATATACATTCATAGGAGTTTGAAAGTTCTCAAGGCTAAAGACACATTTGTATAGTGGCACCAATCTAGGACTATAAGTGGGTAGGTGATAGATGCCAAAGACTTGACCTTTAAATGAAAGGTTCATGGTTCTAACCCATATATTGTCTCTGCTGGAGAAAGATTTAGCAATCTGCTCTTGTAAAAATTACAGTCAAGAAGGCCTTATGTAGTAATTTGACTTTGGTCCCTGAAAGACCATGAGCAGATATCTATTCGATAGCAGACACCAACAAGTGGTAGGTAGCGGGAAAGGACAAGGGGGTTAAGAAGGCGTAACAGTGAACATACTAGCAGGAAACAGAGAGACTATCAAATTGTATAATGTCAGGAGTGTTCACTGAAGAAATTGTTTGCAAAGATGTGTGAGGGCGTAGCAACACTTTTGTAGAAAGAAGAAACACTCCTTTGTGGAAAGAATTGAACTCTGCTCAGAATATAAACTGAGAGAAACTGTGACTGACTTTCCATTGAGCAGCAGAGCCAGACAGAAGGAAAATGAATATTCCTTCTTCATCCTTCTTACCCACCCTCACCCCCTATCGCCTGCCTCCAGTGGGGGTTCCTCATGGGCTAAATTCATTGAGAGCAAGGAAACCAGCTAAGATAGCCATACAGATGAGCCTTCAGGAGGCAGAGATCAAGTTGGCAAACAGAGATGGACCCATCGACACTAAGAGAAGCTATCCAACACACACACACACACACACACACACACACACACACACACGCACAGAATCCAGTTAGGTTGTTTAGAAATACAATGTCAGAAAGTGAATATTAGTAATTAAATCCTTTAGAAACGATTCAAATGTTTAGTGCTATTTGTACTGGAGTCAGACTTTTCTTAATGTGATTCTGCCTTATAAAGTCTCATGAATTAACAAGTTTCTGTTTTGTTTCTTATACTGTCTTATGCTTTACACATACTAGAGGCTCAACAAAGGTTGTTGATTTGATTAGATGGGTACTATTAACACTAAATCAGGAGCTAAAAATAAAAAGGAATGTGAATGCTTCTCATTTTTTTCTCCTGAAATTGAGAAAAAGGAGAAATAAAAATATTTAAATTGGGGGTTGTGGAGAAATGAAATAAAGCAGGGGTCACCATAGGCTACCAAAGGAAGACACAACCTGTTGTGGAAGAAGTACAGCCAGAATGCTCCTCAGAACAGAGGACGATGGGACTTGATCACATACACATTGCTCATGTTATCAGGATTGGAACCAGTCCCTGGAAAGGAACCCCATGCACGGTCGCTTAGCAGGGCTGTGAAGAAGAGGAAGATGAATTGGCACAATGGCAGCAACAATGGGTTCAACATACCAATTGTGAAGATGGCCTAGGATTGGGAGGCATTCTGTTCTGTTATACAAGTGTCTCTGTGAATTGCAGCTCCCTCAATGACACCTACACCACCAAGAGGATTTTATTTTAATCATTATTAATTATATCATCCCATTTTACAATGCTACTTTAGGTCACTATTTTAATGAAGCACTTAAAACTACTCTTTCAGTGCTGAAAAAATTATTTTTAATCCCCACATTATAGAGAGGATGAAGAACTGTTCTCAGGTGGAACCACTAGTCCCTAGAACCGATGTCAGTGCTGTTCCCACCACATTGCTCATTGATTCATTTTTAACACAATGCAAGAGTCCTTGAGGGGAATGCTAGCCAGCTAATCTGTTTCTATCTTACCTTTCCTCCTTTTTTTGGTAAATGGGAAGGATGACAATTGTATTTGCCATCAAATGGACTTTTTCATTTTTTTAGAGTTGAATTTAAATGATGCCATCAATCACCTAGTCAGATGATACATGGCTTCAGGAAATAGAAAAGAATTAAAGCAGTTAAGCATATATTTAATTTCTCCTTTGCATTTTTAACATCATAGTACAGTATATTCACCAACACCTGTTTATTGTCTGAAAGCTAGTACTATTTTATTTAACTTGTTCTTCCCTTTAATTGAACATAATTTCTGTGTCAGATTCAGATTCTGCAGGTGCATTGTTTAGAAACGAAATGTCAGGTTTCTCTCGCACACATCTAATTTCCTTTTGACCTCAGAGAATTCACCAAATCGAATGGCATTGCCAGGTAAAGCAATGAGGGGGATTCAGATGCTGTGAGGCGGTTTTCGTCTTCTTTATGATTTTTATAGTCTCCTTTTGCAATTCCTAGATGGGGGTCTCAGGGATTTCCATCTGCCATGCCTAATTAGGGACTACAAATGGGACTTCAGCAAATATTTCATTACGGATGAGACTTCCTAGTAATAGAAAAAAAATATTATGCTCAAGCTATAATGTTAAGGGCCTTAGAAAAATATTGCCAAGAAATAAGGAGGAAATGAATAATGTACTACATTACCCCAATTTTAATTAGCAGCATAGAATGTTAAAATGGGAAGAGAGCTCAAAGAGAAAGCAACGTGGAGGTGGGGAACTCAACATTTGTCTTAAGTGGGGTACTCTGGGGAACCAAATCAGTGAAGTAAACACACACACATAATTCAAACAGGATTGCCCGTAGGGTTCTAATTTATACATTCAAGAGTTTATTCCAAACAAAATGTGTTTAATCGCATCTCTCTGACCAGTGCATGACTACAGACAATTCATAGTCTCATTAAGGTGCCTTAAGGAGGTAAAAAAGATACTCTTTGTGCCATGGGAATCCCCCCCAGGTCAAGTCAAGGTTAATATCCATTTTTAAAACAAAACCCCAATGGGCATTTTTCCAAATCTTTAAGCTTCACAAAATGTTTTCAGTAATGCTATTCCACACAGAACAACAGTTCTTAGATGGATCAAGATGGAGTCAGTGTTTTATGGAGGATTAGGGAGACTTCAATGACAACCTAGATGATTAAAGAAACCATGGCAGAAATCCAGAAACTGGTGTAAGAAAGTCATAAGCCATAAAATCACCATTGATGTGATCCTGACTGAAGTTCTTGAGAGATTTAGGGACTCAGTGGTGGGAAATTAATCTAACAAAAATTTAGGCATTTAGTGAATTGCTAATGTTGTGGAAAATGTTGAGATATTCCCTTTAAAGTGAAGCATAAGTTATTGTATCTGGCTATTCCTAAACCTATAAAGAAGGTACAGTGTTTGGTAGACTTCTTTAGGTTCTAGAAACAACCTATCCCATATTTGGGTGTGAATCACCACTCATGCAGCCTTTAAGACCTTGATGTTGCCATTAATCTCTGCAGCCCTTCCTGGAACACAATTGCTTTGGGTTTGCTATTTTCTAAGGTAGGAGCAGTGCTAATGACTTCTACTTGGGATTTTATTACTTTAATAACTCTTACTCCACATGTTAAGGATCCAATGTGGGGGTTCATTCAGTTGCTGAATATGTTCATTCTACATATGATTTCTGAAATTGCAGGAAATCATTATGGGATTGATTTAGGGACTGACTGGAACCACTGTGAGATTGCTCTGCGCTAAGATCCCATTAATAACCTGACCTCCATACACCCCTCATTCTGATATTGGGTCAAAGTGATTCTTTGCGCCTCCTTAAATGAGTACAGTCCAGTCAGTGTTCAGTCATTCTTGAAAAGTATAATTATTTCTTTTTCTCCCAATGAGCAGATGCGCTCATAAAAAAAAATTTAGATCCCTTTGAGAAAAGCCAAAGAGAAAGATTAATTGTGTACATATTTGGCAGTGTAGTTAGTTTCTTCTTCCAGGGAACCCAGCTTCCCATTCATTCAAGGGCTGTGGGTCTGTGAACTGGCTGAAATCTGGACGTTGATTGATGGGTCATGGCATTCTATTCTGGTGATCAAGTTAAACTGTTACTCACTTGACTGTTATTCACTTCTACTTCTGTTGGTACCAAACCAAATTAACTGCCATTGACTCGATACTGACTCATAGTGATTGTGTTAGTCTGGGTAGACTAGAAAAACAAATTCATAGACCCTTATTGGAAAGATGCTTATATACAAGTGGAATTGAATATTGAGAAAACATCCTAGCCCAGTCCAGATCAAGTCCATGAGTCTGATATTAGCCCATATATTTGATACTCATCTACAAAGTCCTATTCAGACTAACAAAACACATGCAATGATAGTGGATGCAGGAAGATTACAGGCCAGTGGGAGAGAAGTCTTGTGGGTCCAATGGCGTTGTAACATCTCAGCACTGGCAGGGGTCTCCATGTGACTCCTCCAGCTCCCAGGGCTCAGGCTGCATCAGGATAGCTTCATGTGACTTCTCATCAGAAATGTCTTGCAGAGAGTGAGCGTGTGTCCCACCTCAAGAAAGCTATTTATTTCCTTGGAATTCCAGATGAGGTCATCACACCATCACTTGATTGACGTGCTAAATTCTACCCCTTCACTATTAATCCTCTCAAATTGACAACAGATTTTGTAAAAACCACATTGATCCTATAGGACAGAGCAAAATGGCTCTTGTGAGTCTCACAGACTATAACTCTTTATGGAAATAGAAAAACCAGTTTCTCTTTCAGAGTGGGTGGTGGTTTTGAACTGCTGGCCTTGTGGATCACAGCCCACTAGGTACCCACTAAGAACAGAACAAGGAAATATTTAGTAGGTTTTTTAGCTAAGTCACTTCTAGGGATACTATGCCTATGCAGCCAAAGCCATGAGTCTATATTAACCCTTCTGTTTTGATGATGGCTTTGACATTGCTGTCCCTTAGGGGAGCCATGCCTACCTTATGTTTGGCAATTAGGTGCGACCACTGGCTCCTGGGGTCAACCTGCCCTATCGTAGTTAGGTGTTTTATTTCAGACAGAGCAAGTTCCATGGCCAAATCTGACTTTCATAAAGTAGTAATCAGTAATCTTCAGAGAAGCCAGGGCTCCTCTCACAAATCCACTGCTCCACGTTGTGGAAAAAAGTGCATCCTCTGGAAATATCATAGTGAGGTCTGTGATCCAGTCTGACAGATCTACTCTAAAATGTAAATTTCTCTAATCCTTTAGATCCCTTCCTCTAAAGTATAGCAGAACCTTGGAGATGTAGTGAGTTATGTGCTGTGCTGCTAACTACAAACCCAACAGTTTAAAACCACCAGCCAATTTGGGGAGTAATACAGGGTGTTCTACTTTCATACAGTCTCAGAAACCTCCAAGGGTAGTTCTACCCTGTAAGGTAGTTCAGTTCTACCATGACCTATATACAGCTTCACTCCAAGTCAGAATTGACTTGATGGCTTTGAATTACACAGTATGCTAAGGTAGGTCTGTCATTTCAACTAGACTTGGTGTAGGGCAGGCCATTCCTTAATCCATTCTTCAGTGAACTAACCAGATAAGTATTAGATTCTTTTCTAACCTGTCAAGCGGAAGCATTGATTGAACAATCTATGCTTAGGTGATCCATATCAGTAAACACAGATTGATCCAACTTTATGTTCCTTGTACGAATATCCCACATCCCTGATAGACAATCCATACATATATTCCACTTCTGTTTGTAATTTTAGAAAAATCTAGCATCTCTTCTAGGGTGTAGCATGCATCCTACTGGGTCATACAAAGGACTTTCAAAAAATCTATGGAAGGATTCCCTTATCTTTTAATTCCATTTTCATGAACTATTTGATGGCTTTGTATGTCAGCTCTTGGGGCTCTGTGTGACTTAAATCTGGTAATAGATCTAGAAGCAAAAATGAATGACTTTCAACAATGTCTCTCAGTACATCTACTTCAGGTATGGGCCCAGATAATAAAATACCCCAGTTGCCTCCATCATTAGATTTTGGGAACTCAATTGGCATTATAATTCAATCACTCTTGTAATTAGACTCTGGGTTTTGTTTCTTGCAATATCAACTCTGCAATTCCAAGAAATAAGATCATCTTTCTGTGTACAAGTAGCAAATTTCACATCTTATATGTAGCATCTGAGCTGTGATTAGGAAATTCTGCTCCCCACCCCCCACCCCACACACACACACACACTTTTTTTTTCTACAGAAAGTAGGGTTGTCTAGTCAGCTTCCTTACACAATTAATCCTTACTCATGCATTTAGGAATATTAACCCCAGCCCCTCTGCCCACCATACAGTTGAAAATTGATGTAGAATTTTTGAATCCCTCAGAACATCACTACTAATAGCCCACTGTTGATTGGAAGCCTTACAGATAACATAAAAAATTGACTCATGTGTTTTATAGGTTGTATGTATTATATACAGCACCAAAATATAAGTTGCATTTTCAATATGAGATAAAAATTTAGTTAGCAAAGACCACAAGATTTTCATATCCCCTGGCATAACTATTGTGATGGCCTCATGAATTTCCTTTTCCTTTTCCTCAATTCCCCCCAGTGCTCTTTAGGCTAGATTCATTTATTTCTACAAGGTTGGCAACTGCAGCTGCATACTTCCATCTATGGTACCTATCAATCAGTTCAACATTTTCTTGGAATGTCATAACTTTTTTCTGTTTCTTCCAGCACTTCCAGCATCAGTGCTGACATGTCTAATGAGCCCTATGATGTTATTCAGGGGTTATGGCATTGCACTAAACATGATGAAAACATGTCAGAATGGGTAGAGATAATTTTTTACCATGATACATACAATTTACTGAGAAGACTGACTGCTTATAAGCAAATGTTTAGCATCACACTGCATTTAAAAATGTATGATGACCCAAGGAATGCAGACTCATATTATTCAATAGTTAACTTCTCATTCTGACAAAATTCTAGAAAAATCTAAAATGCAACCCTTAAAGCAGTCACTTGTTTCAATGCTATCATTTGTCCCTCACAAATATTTGCTCCAGTGTAGCGCTATTTTGTGTCTTTCTATGGTCATCGCACTTCATAAGTTAGCATTGTCTGCCCCACCCCTAGACACAGAGTCATCACACATTTAAGACTTGAGAACAAATTTAGAAAATTTATCCTCATGAATCTGCTCCTCTTAGAAACATTCTTGGTACCAAATGTCTTGGGCTTAGTTCTCTAGAGGAGCAAAACGAATGAAGTGAATGTATCCTATTTTTATGCAAATAGAACAGGTGTCTTACATTTGTTTGTGAGTTTTACCTTTACATTATGAAGTAGTTTTGGTAAATGTGCATGCTTTTTATTTTCATTTTAAACAGTCACATATAAAAATAGTATAGTGCCATGTATAAAGAACCTCTTGGCATGGAGGTGGGAAGAAGTTGGCAAGCAAAAAATAGCTGAGTTATGTGTGCAAAATAAATGTGTGCATATTTGTAGAGAGAGAGGGAGTGGGGGAAGAGAGAAAACTGTGGGTCAAGAGTCAAACTTGAGGTTTTTCCCACAGGGGCTGACAAACCCCAAATCAGCAGGTCAGATGTCATGCGACTGATGCTATCCCAAGAACTGGAGGGTGATGAGTCAGTTACAAGGTTGAAAGAGTGCAAACTCTGCCAGAGCATCCATATACATTGGATGCAGGCCAGCTGATTGGCTGCTCATATCAAATCTCGGAGTAGGGTGTGCCAAACCGCTGAGTATCCTGGTCTAGTCAAGTGGTCACATAGCAACATCCACTTAAATAATTGCTTAATTTGATACTTACAACAGCACTATAAGAGGAAGCTGGGGTTCTGGGAACATTTGTCATTTGCCCAGCATTTCACAGAAATGACCAAACCAGAATTCAAAGGCAGATTTTTTTCTGAATCTATTGTCTAATTTATACCAATGAATCAGTTACATTGCTAAGACCTGAATGCTGATATTTTAACTCCCACTTTTTTATGATGTTGTACTTTTCTCTCTATACTGCTTTTACAGAGAACTTCCCCTAGATCTTAAAAAAAAAAAAAAAACACCCCGAAGCTGTGACTTTTTTCTCCTAGCAATTACCCATATCCTTAGAGAATAGCACATGTAGAAATTTTTTTTTACAGGTAACCCATCCCTCTGAATGGATAGCAAGGAGATAGAGCTAAAGAGATAATCATATTTACTCTCTTTATGAAAATGAACTTAAATTTTGTGTGCTATTCTATCAAATATTTCAGTGAATTAAATTTTGATTCTCATGTGTCTGAATTAGTGGATTTGAGAATCATTAAATGGGGGAGTTAGGATGTCTCATATAGACAATATAATTTATTGTTGCATATGGTTTGTGATAGTTAAAGGCTTTGTGTTAATATCGCTGTACAAACCTTCTCAGTGGCTTTCTGCATAACACTTAATAATCCAGGGACAGGGGAGGGAATAGAGAGAGGAGAAGGATGGGTGGGGAAACAGAAAAACAAACACACATACAGAGGGTTTGCTAAGATATTGTTGGTGATTTCATTTCTTGAGATGGGTTGTGTAAATACATAGAGTATGTTTCTTTAAAAATGAAAACAAAACAGAAGCTACCTACAGGTATCTTATCTTCCCAACATTATCTCCTCAACTTTGTGGTTTGAGTGGCTTAAAGAGAGGAGGAAAAAAAGTAAAATTGAAATGGACTTGGGGTCTTCAGTGACACACAAGTTCATCTCAGCAAAAGTCTAAATTCTGACCCACAAATTTAGAACCTGCCTGGATGTAGACTTGCCCACTTCTAAGTTGTGTGAGCCATTTTTTGACGTACATTTTCCTCCATGCGTAAATATAGTAAGTGTTATTAGTTTCATTTTCTACTAGCTGAAGACAGAGATTTGCATTGACCCTCCCTTCATCATTATAATCAAATTTCATATCCTACTTTTAGTTTATTAAATATTTCAATGGTCTAGGGAATAATGTGTAAAATCATGTATCTGAATCATTGGATTTCAAAATCATTGAATATGGGAATTAGAAGGCCCCCTATAGATATATAATCTGGTACTTAATGTCTGTATACTATTGTATGGAAATTAAGCACCAGAAAGTTTTCATAACATCTAAGGTCATGTTTATTTAGTATTCAAAATGCTTAAACCTGAGTATCTTTACTCACAGGACAGTGAACTAAACTATACCCTCAAATCAGTTTCTTTTAGGAGCTTCAGAAACAAACAAAAAATAATAATAATTTAGAAACATAATCTTCTGTAGCAAACAAATATTGAATGGGGTTGGGTGGGGAGAGTGCTACTAATATTAGACAGAAAGAGACAAATATTTAGAAAGAAAAAAATGAAGCTAGATTCAACAAAGATTTTTTAATAAAGACATTAGAGAGCTGAGATGAGAAAATGAAAGGTAATCCAAAAATTTACATAAAAGCAACCTCTTTGCAAAAATAAAAATATTATCAATCTTATGAGCAATAATTGATGAACTGAAGTCTATTATAAGAATCAAAATGAATAACTGTACATTAGAAACTGTGGCAAGAAAGAAGAGGTGAATTAACTGTGTACATGTTGGTTGCAGATCCAAAAGTAAATGTTACGTGAAGGGGCTTCAAAAAGATCTTGGAAATTTTGATTACCTTTTCATTCCATTTTTTTATCCATGAATTCTTTGAAGTTCCAAAGTATGTGTCAATACCCTACCCTCACTCCCTACTCTGCACCCAGAAATGGACAAATAGTATTCACAGAAGTCAAGGTCACGTATAATATGACAAGGGATGACATGCAAAAATATTCTCGATTTCACATTATAGACTCACTTCCACATTGCTAAACCGCAAAACAAGTACACTCTTGTGTTTTACATACTTATAAAAATAGCATTGGAAGAACTACAAGCATATCGTGGATTTTATATATATATATATACACACGCACATACATATATAATACAAATACAAATCAAAATGATATTAAAATTTAAAAGATTTGAATGATTTCATTTATGTAAAACTGAATGTATATGTACATATATCTGGCATCAGATTTATTTGTATAAATACACAAGAGACCTCCAGTCCGGGACCAACAGCAAACTGTGATATCACACCAGTTCTTCTATCTTCTGAAGGAAGAATCCACTGTGACATCTTCACGGGATCCTGGGCACTTTGGGGGGATCTGACTCAGAGCCTTATTCTGGATTTTTTTGCCTTACTTTGAGCCAAACTTTGAACTTTGGGTGTCAGGGCCTGAGAATCTTGGCAAGTAGGGAAGGCCACACTTTCCCAGCTTGGGGTAGCTGATGGTGGCGACTTGACAGAGCTTGTGGTTGATGCCCCCTGGGATTCTGAATTTGATCTCAGTGGTTTTTAAAAGAGCCATGATAATCTCAGCAAATACATCCATTGGCTAATAGTGGTTGGCCTGCATCATTGCCAGGCCCTTCTTCCTGTGGTTCTCGACAAAGTGTACCCTTCTCCAGAACTTGGGGTTTACTGTCTTAAGAGATTCTTTTCATTGTGCTGGAGTCTCTGGAGGCTATTACTGTGCTCTTAAGGATTGGTTATATGTGATGTGATTCTTGGACTTGTCCTTGTCTGCCTGGTTTCCCACCGTTCTTGGAGTGCCAGAGGCTAGAAGACTCTGTATAAAATGGTTTTAGATATGCATTCATGTGTTCAGATGATCTCCGCACATCACTTTTACACTGATATTTCTTTCTCCTTTCTGGTCCTTGAATAACAGACAAACTATTCACTACTGCCCATGAGTCCACTTGTATTTATAACCTTGGGCCACTTATCTTTCCATACAAATTAGATGACCAGGTACACTGAGCAGTTCTCTGTCCACTGGGAGTATTTCCACTCATTACTGTTGATCAAGGACACTTCTGATTAAGGTTTTATCGCTTCCTCTATTCATTTTCAGCATTCATTCCTGTACCCAAATGACTTATCCATGAATCAAGTATGGGAGTCATTTCTTCATGCATTAATGGGGGCATAAGGGATCTCCCCTTTGGACAAAAAGGTGAGACATGTAGGTTTAACTCTTTCTTCACTTAATTTGAAACTTTTGTTGATATTTTTAGTTATAGAAGGCATGCTGATATAAAATGGAAATTCCCAGGTGATGTAGATTTTGATATAATTGTGTGAGGCACCATATATTCCAATTGGATTCTGGTTGCTGAATTGTTAGGGTGAGGTCTGTTTATTTAGATTCATACACTAATCCACGCCTATACCAGAGGGTAGCATGGATTTTAAATGGGATAGATGATTCCCAGGAAACCTAAGAGGTTGCAGATATTGGTCGGGGATACATGCTGCCCAGGTCACACAAAAAAGTTAAAAGTAATGGCAGACGATATTTGGATCCGAATATCCACTCTTATAGCTTTGAGTATCCTTCAAAATTGTTGCTATTTGGTCCTGGTTATACCGCTTCCAATTTAAGGGAGCTGGTGGGCTCCTCTGACTTCTGACTTGGTGGGCTTAAGAAAATTCAAGTCATAATGGGCTGACCTGACCACATGTAATTTGATGTTTTGTGGCTTGTCCCTTCCATACAGCCCTAAGGCAAGACTGCAAATATATATAACTGTCTGGTCACGTGGCAGGAATGTGTTCCTTAATGTTTATTTGAACAATATATGGCAGGATAGACATCCAAGATCAGATCACACAGCAGTGCTGCTTTTTAACAGAACATCGCTTATCTTTTGCTTACTATTTCTTCCTCATAGTTTTGAAGACCTCAACTCCAGACTCTTGAAGCGCTGGACCACAGGTGGGACCCAGGCAGGTGAGGCCAAGGACAGGGCTCTGTGCATGAGCTTGCCATCTCTGGTGGGCAGGTAGAAGCAGCAGTAGGGATGCGGGCCCTGGGATGCTGTTGCTGCTCAGATAGACGAACTAGCAGGCCACCAAAATGCAGTCTCCATTTGCTCCTGTCACTCTGCTCCCACCCCTGCTTTTCAGCTGCTGCCATTTCCTATTCTCTTGTCTTCTCACAGCTTCAGCAACAGTAGTGGTGGCAGCAGCTGAGACAAGGACAACTGGCAGCATAAAGTTTTAATATGGTGCTCGCGCAACATCCAAATTATGCAATTTTCTATTTCACAGCTATATTTTGAACACTATGTGAGGTATACCTACAGTCTTGATCCACTCTAATGATAGGAATAAGAAAGGATTCATTCACAATATTAATAGCCACATAAGGCATATCTAATGTTTCATTAAACTATCTTAACATTGAAAAGACACCCAAGCAGACTTCCTTGGGTTTGACTTTGCAGTACCATTGTATTATCCTCTAGGATCAATTTTTTTTGTAGTTGTTAATGAAAGGATACTATGATGGGAATGACCATTTTTACAGTTTGAAGTCTAAGTGTCACTGAATTCTATCATTTTTTTCTGATTTTTATATTATTTTTTATTTCATAATATAACTTGGAGTATGGGATAATTTAAAAAAACTTGCAGCTAGCTTTCTCCACTCTATTGACTCTATCTAGTTCTACAGGCAAAGACTACTATATCGGATCTAATAATGACCTGTTTATACTCAAGTATAAGCTGACCTGAATATCAGCTGAGGCATCTAATTATACCACAAAAACTGCAATAAAAATGTGATAAAAAACTTGCCTTATACACAAGTACATACGGTATTCAGTATAAATTTAGGGTTTTGGAAAGTGACTACTCAGTATGTCCATGAATTCAATGGTTCCATTGTGTCTTGGATCTGAGAAAGGACTCTATTTAATATTAGTTCTTATATAGCCTCATGAAATTTGGAGCCATGATGTCCCATGAGCCCCAGCATCAATATCAACTCATCCTGTGCCCACATAGTCTTCTCGGTGTAAGAATCATCTCCTTTTGGCAGAGTGCTGCTATTCAAGTTAAGGAGTATAGGTCATTTTGAGGGAAATGGCTAATGGAATACAACTGTGAGATGTAGTGTCTTCATATTTTAATGCCAGCTAAGGAAATTTGAGTCTAAAACCTGAATAAGGTTGAAAAATGGCAAGATTTATGGCTATTAATTGAGGATAGCAGTCCTCATTAGTAACTTTATCTTTGGAAGTTATCACTTTGTCCACCCATGGTTTCTTTTGATTTTTCCATATTGACTAGTTTCCTTGGTGGTTGCTCATATATTTCTCCTCCACACATGGATAGCATATCCAATTAAGCCTCTTCATACTCCTCTGTGTCCTTCGGTTTTGTCACTCATCATAACTGCATCTCTATGTCAATTAGCCTGCTATTTTTCATCCCTCTCCTATCTACGAAACCAATTTTGTTATAGCATCTCTAAATGTCAGCTCTTGTCAGCTGGGGAGACATATCTCAGAATTTCACAGTGACCCTAGTGCCCTTCGCACCAGTCCATTTTTGAGCAGACCCTAATAAACGGTGTCTCCATCCAGTTCTTCCATGGGACTTGATAGTCTAGTTGACATCTGTCCTTGCATAATATACTCATTCTATTATTTCCCCATTTTATCAATCTTTGAGTGCATTCTTTTAGCATCATCATGGGAATTCAGGCATAACTGGCTTAGTATAGGCTGCAATGCTTATCATTCTTCTAGGAGTTATGCAGTAGTGGATGCCTGTCTTTGCCCCATTTGAATGTTGAATCTTGGTAGAATGCTCCCAAATTAATGATCTCTTCTTTATCCACCCTTATGTTTAATCCCCTTACTCTTAAATCCAGTACAATGTGTAGGCTGTCAGCCCCTCTAGTTATATACTGCCTATATCTATATACTGTCTATAATCACTTAGTCCCTTTGAGATCTGCTCCCTTTCCTCCTTCTTCTGGTCTAAGCTGAGTTATACTAGGACTTTAATCTGGGTATTTGCCTAACCCTTAGGTGGGAGGTTAGCACAAATTCAAAGGGAATACTTTTTTTTCCTTTTTGGAGAGGGATCTCTGCATCATCTTCAAGCAAAGAAGAATACTAGTCTTTAATACATAGCTCTAGCCACTCCTGCAGATTCAGAGTTTGCAGGCTGACCTGGAGTCTCAACTTTTTCAGATTCTCTAATTCAGAGTTTCATAACCCTTCTGTCAAAGTCATATTATTTTTGTCAGTTAGGGACTAGACACTGGCTAAGCAGATGCTACTTAGTTGGCAGTTTGAGTCTCTTTGTAACTCTGATGCTTTTGCAACTAAATCCTGGATCTTGTCCTCAATTTTCTCAGCCCTCCCCCAGTAGGAAGTGAGAGCCACTTTGTGTGCTTTCAGGGTTTTTACAGTTTACATTTATAGTTTATTTCTTATCCATTTAGTTATTCTACTTATCTAAAGCTTTTTGTTATCTTGTTCTAAAGATCAATTAAGTTTAGCAATGACCATTCATTTCCCTTGTCCTCATGGTTACTGTTTGTCTCATATATCACAAAAGCTTGAGCAAGCTGATGCATTCATTATCTTCCAGTGATTCGCCTCTCTGGTTTACCTTGTGTCAGGGATATTGTGCCTTCCACTTGCCACCAGTGATTGGTTCCTCATTGCAGAAAAGGTGATCCACTATTGTGCCACAGAACCTTCCTTCCCCAATCACTCCTAGACCAACTGTTTCAGATTTGTATCCCTGGAAAATGGACTCTGCGTGGAGATTAACATTCACAATATTTCTTAGAAAGTGTTTCAACTGTGAAATGAAGTATAATTGTGCACAAGGAGAATCTGATGCAGGAGGTCTTCATGGAGACCTGAATTGACTCTTAATGTGAATTTTAAAAGTGGGGTAAGCTTTTAGAGTTGTCCTGAGTTGGGATGAAGTCAGATTTTTATATCCCACACCAGCCCGTGATTTGAGGCTGTCTTCTCCTAGATGAGGGACATAGCCCAGGTGTTAGCAGTTTTCTGTGGCCATGGTTATCCCTTAAAAGCTGAGAGGTAATGTTCTCTATTGGCAGGAGAAAGCTTTTGGTTCCAAGAGGAATCTGGATAGTACATTATGAACATCATCAAAATAAGGGTGCTTTATGTTTACAGCTGTAATAATGATATTTAAGTATAGAAAATGATCTTAGTTTTAAGAAATGTAAGCTTAGATATTATGATGTGAAGAGTCATGATTTTCACAACATATTTTATGTGGTTCAAGAAGCAAATAGACAAATAGTCCTCCTTATAATCTGACAGTGACTCCTCTCTATCAGTATAAAAATGACAGTTCCTAGAATGGAGTACCATACACCATGTAGTACTTGAATCTTGCTAGTCTCTTCAGAATCCCTGGCCCCAACCCCATATTTCCATGGGATCCATTTTGAATGGCTTGTTACTCCTGTATTGCACCCTGACCTTGTTTTCCTTTATTACATGTCCAGTTGCATGTCCTGTTTATTTTTCCTCCTTGCCCTCCTTGAAGCATATGAACACCCCCGGTGCTGTGAAGATTTTGGTGTACCCATTTCCTCACGGTTTTTCCTTGAGAATTATTAGCTGTATCCTTTAGATGGCACCTTTCCAGATAGCATTGCTGCTCTTCATAGAATGTGGCTTTATGGCTTTATTTATTTCCTTTTCTCTACCCACATCTCAGTTTATAACACTCTTGATCATGTGACCAAGTCTCCTGCCAAACATATTCTTCCAGTTCTTTTCATATGTACTTCATCACTTGCCTGAAGTTGTGATCAACCACTAAATCTGGTTCACCTAATACCCTGTATAAAGTTCTGTGCTGGATTAATGTATTCCTTGTTTTACAGAGACAGGCACTTTTATTAGAAGAATTAAATATCAGTTAGACCTCCAAATACTCCTTTTTTCCTAGCCAGAGCTTCAAACTCTTCAGAGACACCCCTCACCCTGCCTACACACACATGGGTTTTCCTTGATTTAATCATTAGCCTTGGGCATCTTCCTTATTATTCCAGTTAGCATTTATTCATTGATTGAAGGGTCATGCATTTGGTATTATACTGATTTTCAGCATAACTATGGAGCCAAATATATAGTACTCAAGGTCTGTGTCAGCTCTTACTGGTTCTTTGAACTCTATTCAAAGATAACTTACACTCTGAACTTCTTTATATTTATGTGCAAAGTGAGGACAATGAAGTTGGAAAAACAAGTACTGCAAATAATTCCACTTACATGGAATTACGACTGTCAAGGGATCCAAGGTATTGCATCCAACGGTTAATTCTCTTGCTGATTTGTTCCAACACATCAGATCACAGGAGAGCATGACATAAGTGCCAAACCACGGAGAATCGGGATCCAGACAAGGTGACACATTATTTTGGTGGACAGTATTAAACCTATGCCATTAAGTATTTTGCAGATTTATTGTGTCAGGACAAATCATGTCATTTGTGTGTCATAATGATGATAACAAACATAACTACCGTATTTATTTACTGAGAACCCATTTTCTGTGGACTTACGTTAACTGCATGCATGTCTTGTCACTAATTTTCAGTTATTCTGCAGTAGATTCATTTTGTAGATGAGGAGACTGAAGCTCAGAGATAAGGATATTTTTAAAGAATGCTCATCTACTACATATTGGTCTACTTTGTAAGGTTGTTACATTTCTACAAATTCCTTGTAATTTCTTATTATCTAGAAATGTCCTTATTTTTTCCTTTATATTCCAGAGGGAAGTTTTCCAGTTGTAAGATTCTTCATTGACAATATTTTTATTTCAGAATTTTTTATATGTCATTCAATTGAATGATTTCTGCTAAAAAGTCCAAGTATCTATGTTTTTTATTTCCATTTCATCGGTCACTTTTCTTTTTCTTTTTCTCAATCTTCTTTCAGGATTCTCTCCTTGTTGTTGATATTGGAAAGTGTCACTATGATACTTTTCAAGTGTCACTATGATATTCTTTTGAGATCTATCCTGTCTGTGATTCTTTCATGCTCTTGAATAGTTATTTTCTACACTTTTATGGTGCTAATGAAGTTTTTTTTCCAGTGGTTATTGGACTAGCTTCTGTGTAAAATTTTGTTTGTTTGCCTCTTCTGTTACTGAAACACCAATGAGGCGTATGGTATTCCTCTTGATAGTCTATAATTATTCATTTCTGGCAACCAGAGAATTCTCCTGTGATTGATGGTGGATTCTTCCACATGATCCCCCTACACAGCTACTCTCACCTTAGAGTTCCAAATTGCTCCTCTCTCTGCAATTAATGGCTCTTTTGTAGAGAGAATGAGTGATGTGTCTTTCTATGTCATCACCTTTACTGAAAATCCCAACATTCCCATTGGACATTTATTTTTTTCTTATTTTTAAAGTCACCTTTCGCTTCTTCAGAGAAAATGTTCTTTATGTGTTCCCACAATCCATCAGGTTTTCTGACGTTAATGCTCTGTGTGTAAGATATGGCATAGTCAAGAATATATTTTGGTGCCCATGGACTTGGCTTAATTAATTTGAACTTGCAAGCAGGGTCTGATCCACAGTGAGCTCTCAGCCTTGCTTTGGCTGATGATATTAAGCTTCTTCATTCTATCTTTCCATTGATGTAATCAATTTGGTTCCTGTGTTTTCTATATAATGAAATCAATATGTATAGTCTCCATTGATGTTGTTGGAAAAGGTATTTGAAAATACCTATTAGGTTTAAAAAAATGCTGCTCAATAATTCCCAGCTTCAATAACACTGAGGCTATACATATGGAACTTCTGACCTTCCTCTTTCCTGCTACCTTTTGCCTGAATTTCAATCACTAGCAATTATCAATAGATCTTGGTTGCAAATTTGATCGATTTCAGTATAAAAATGGTATAATTCTTCAATTTCTTTGTCATGAATGTTGGTGATTGTTGTATAAATTTGATGTATGTATTGTTTTAGCTGAAAGCATTGCACTTTGTGATAGATCTTGAATGTTCTTTTTAGTGGTATACGTGAGACCATTTTGTTAGGCCAGAGAAACAAATCCAGTGATACTCATATATGTGCAAGAGAGAGCTTTATATTAAAGAGTAATTGCATATTAAGAAAACATCCCAGGACAGTCAAGATCAAGTCCATAAATCTGATGTTAGCCCATATGTCCAATATGAGTCTATAAATACCTCTTCAGACTCAGGCACCGTGTGCAATGATGCCAAATGCAGGAAGACGACATACTGGTGCATGATCAGTCTTGTGGATCCAGAGGTGGTGGAAGCATCTCAGCACTGTTGTGGGTTTTCACATGACCCCTCCAGCTCTTGGAATGTGTCTCTTCAACAGGAAGTAGAGACAGAGAGAGACTGTGGTCCACTACAGGGGAGAAGGAAAGAAAGTTCTCAGAATCCTCATAAGAAGACCACGCTCAACTGGAGGCATCATCAGGCTGTGACCTGATTGACAGGCTAAACTTCACTCCTGTACGTATTTATCAAATTGACACGAAGTTATGTAACGACCATACCATTTCTCTTACGTTTGTTATTCCCAGCATAGGAAACTAGATGATTGTCTCATTCAAAATGGCCAAACATTAGTCTTTTTAAACTGACTTAGAATATTGCTCTTTTTTTTGGCATCACTGCCCTCTGGTGGTGGGAGTAGGAGGCCCAGCCTTGCTCCTGGAGAGCTGCTGCTGGATTTGAACTTCCAACCCAGTGGGTGCAGTCTGGAGAATAGTGCTCTTTATGTATTTAAATTTCATTTCATTTCTGAAGGCTTCCAATTTTCCAAGATTCATACTTCTCCCATTCCATGACCTAATAATTAGTGGGTATTTGTAGCTCTTTCTTTTCATTATGAGTCTTGCTCCATCAGCAAAAGAAGGTCCAAAAAGCTCTCCTAATTCTCATTATAGAGGTTGACTCTGCTTTTTGAGGAAGCAGCTCTCTCCCAGTCATATTTTGGGTGGACTATTACTGAATTAAATGTGTACAACATTATAATGAAATATTAAACTGGTCACTAAAATTATGTTTTTTTTATGAATTTTTGACTTGATAAAATCATATTGTCTATAAAACACCAGGATTCAAAATTGTGTACATAAAGCTATCAGTTGTGTGAAGATCGTTATATTGGAAGTGTGTCTGGTTAAAAAAATTAAGACAAAAAAAGTAAGACATTGTTTCTGAGCAGTTTGATTGTACCCAAATATGCTTCTCGCTCTTTGTGCACACTTAACTAATTATGTATCATGCTGTATAGCTTGGAAAAATCGTTCCAGTATTTATCTACTCAGTTCAGTTTTAAGATGAAGCATGGAATGTATGGGTCATCAGTAAATCATGGCATTTACTGCCCTCAAACTCCCTCCTACCCCTGTAATGTCCCCCAAATTTCAACCTGATTTTGCTTTTGCCTTTGGGGACTCAAAGAAACTCTACAACATTCCTCCTTTAACTCTGGCAAGTAGAATGCCTGGACCACATGTTTACCTGCAGGCTAAGCAGCTCTGAGCTACAAATCAAAGTAATTGGGTGGAGCTGGTCAGAAAGACAAGAGAAGCACATTCCCCCGACAAAAGACAATGATGGGTTGGTTTTATCTGTACTCATCTTCCTACCCTTTTGCTTTTTGTCTGTAAAAATGTCTCTGATGACTTATAGGTTTGTGAGATGGGCCAAGTTGAACAAAACTCTAGTTTTCTCTAGTTCAGCTCAGAACAATATATTTATTATAAAATTTTCAAGAGTCATTAATAATAAGGATGAATAGTGTTTTGAGTGGTTGTTGTCATAAGGCACCTAATAGAATGCTAAATTGCTGAGACTGCCAACTGAACCAAAAGGTAAAGATGCTGACAGTGTGGTTCTGTGAAGATAGGAATCTGCTGTACATTTTCCTTCAACGTTTTGTGTTTTATAGCAATGATGGGTAACAATAAAGCTCTTTGATGATATTGATAAATGTACCAAACAGGAAAACACGTTTACAAAATGCCCTCACATACACATTCTTTTTTAATAGAGGGCAGCAATTCAAGGAACTTAGACTTTGGGTTCAGACAGATCTTTATTTGAATCCCACTTTTTCCACTTTCTACCTGTCTGACTTCTTTATAAGATTGGAACGAATATCATGTCACAGGTTTGAGATGACAATTATCAGTTATATTGGAAAACTATTTGATTTGTATTTCTTATTATCTTATTCAGAGGGCACCATGCTATGCTGTCCTCAGGTAATAAAAGAAATATGGATTAAAATAATATATATAATACCCCCAAAACTCACAGCAAATCTACATAGGGTTCCTGAAGCTGCAAACTGCTATGGTGTCATACAGCCTCGTATTTCTCCAGAGAATTGATTTGGGAGCTTGAACCACCAGCCTTACAGATAGCCTTGCAATGCTTACCTTCCAGCTCCACCAATAATATATAACTACACCGTGAACAAAATTAGGCATTACTTCTTTTCTTGTACAGTTTATATTTAGTGAATTTAGAGAAGTATTGCTAAATAAATAAGTTAAAATTTGCCATTGTGATAAGTGCACTTTCTCATTCAAGTGAAGTAGGGTATTATACTTAAGCGGATGTTCAAAGGATGTTTAAGACTTCCCCAGGAAGGGAGAAAGAAGAACATCCCAGATGTATGCACAGAACAGCATGTACAAAGATGGGAGAGTATGCAAACAGAGAGAGGAAGGCACAGAACAAGGGTTAGAATGACATGCTTCTGGGGAGGAGAAGGCACACCCTTTATAGGAGCCCTTGTACAAGTTTGTGAGTTCGCTTTTAATCCCAAGAACAACGTGGAGTTTAAGGGGGAACATGACCATATGTAACACTGGAAATTGTGACAAAATTATAAAAATAAATCAGAGAACAATTTGACTAGTCAAGAAATTAATTTACCCATGCAGTGGATAAAGCACGACAGCTTGGATGATGGTAGAAATGTAGAAAAGTGGAAATAAAAAGCCTTCTAGTAGAAAAAATAGTTATGCTTATTTGATTTGGAATTATGGTGCTGGCAAAGAATAATTAAAAGCAATATAGGCAGAATGCTCTTTGGAAACCTGGATGGTGATGGTGAGATGTACTTACACACATTCTCAGAAGAGACCAGCCCTCAAAGAAAGACCTCATGTTTGGTAAAGGACAGTGAAAACGAGAAAGATCCACAAAAAGACAGATTGGCACAGTGGGCATAGCAATGGGTGCAAATATGGCAGCAGTTGTGGGATGGTAGAGGATTGAGCAGGTTTCCTTCTAGTCACATATGTCAGAACCAACTAGACAGCACCTAACAACAATAATGACCGCCTCCTGCCCCCTGCCAATTATTTGAACCAGTTCCTTAAATCAACACAGAGAGGCTGTTCTTAGATGCCTTCAAGTAGATTCTGATTGATAACAACCCTGCTTAGTCCTGTGCCATAATCATTGCTATATTTGAGTCCACTTTTCAGGCATTGTGCCAATCCACGTAAATGTTTATACACAGATATATGAAAGGATTTCAAGAAGTTTGTCGAAAATGTCATGAAAACATAAAGAAATATTTTCAGGAACTTTGGGACTCCTCTTGAATATCTTCTATTTGGTGGGGTCAGGGAGAGACCCCAGAACACTGTCCCAGCAGCTCCAGGATAGCCAGACATCTCTTGATTATTTGACAGAAAAGCTGATAATCCCATGAGGAAATGCAAGCACACATCACTCACTTTCATATGCAAACTCTGGATGAATTTGTCTGGTGAATAAAAAGAAAATACAAAAGGAATCCAGGAAGAAAGTTCAGAAAGACAAGCTAAAAGAGAACTGAAATGTGTTGAGTGAACCAACCAATAGTTGAATCGCCTAACATGGTTTTCTTTCCAACCATTTTACATTCTAATACATTTATCTCTCCTTCTGCTTAACAGGTCTGCCTATCTTACAGCCAAATTATACTCACCCCCTACTTTCAAAAGATGGAAAGAGGAAGGCAGGGGTGGTGGTCATTAATCTACACGTTTCCATTCTTTCTAACAGGGCCTGTTTTCTTGGTAAGCTGGTAGCAGATCCAGAGTGTGAAAAAAGTAAACAATTTTCAACGACAGCATATCCAGATATGTCAATGTCAGAATAGGAAAGCAGCGCTTGGTCATAATTCACTGGAGAATGATGCCTATTTTGTTTGCCATGCCCATCCCCAGAACAACGTGCACTGCACTTTACTGTGATTGGTCATGTACTCTTTCTCCCACATTAGCACAGCTGCACATGAAAGCACGCAATGACTGTGTGCTGGATGGGTATTTGAAATGGGGTCAGGCCCAGAGAACGGGAGACCTCAGCGGGTGAGTAATATGACTGCAGTTTTCTTTCAGATCCACTATTATGATTGTGGAAATTGGGGTGAGGTATAGCTGATGCAAAGGGTCCAAAAATGAAGGCAGGGAGAGGGATGGAAGGGTATGGTCATAGAAAATATTGCTCTTGAAAATTGGCTTCACTCTTAACGTAAAGCCTCTTTGGGTAAACACTTTAATGTAATTATTGCTAAAAAATAAACAAAGTTGACAAATATGCCCTAACTTTATCTGACATATCATATGTAATTTCATAACTATTTGCAGTGTAATAAACAACAGTGTCCTTCCTTTGCACTTACTCCTTTAATTCTTCGCCCAGGTTCCATCTTTATCAGTGAACTTCTTTTTAAAAATCCTCTACTTTCTTCACTCAGTAATTTCCCAATGACAGACAGTGCTCTCACTCATTTGCTACGAATTCTCACATTGTCTAAATGGTTCATTTTGCTGGCATCTCTTTGGTTCCTAAAATTCCATGGCTTCCCTCTCCCATCCCCAGTCCCAGTACCCTCAGCAATTGCTCTGCTATACCAAACTGCCTGTTAAAGGTCAGCATTCCCCCCTTCCCCTTTTTCCCTTTCTCTTTCCATTTCTTCCCAATCTATCTAAGACAAAGTCACTGCCCAGTTTCAAGTATAACTAATACATTTGACTTTCAAATCAATATTTTCTAGCCTCCATTTTTTTCCAGTGAATATCTAACACATTACCCGAACTCAATATAACCCAAAGTGAATTCTTCATCTCCCCCTTTTCCATAAAACCTTTTCTTCTCAGCTTTCATGGACATGATCATACTTTCAGTTAACCCAAGTATAAAATTCAAGAGTTCTTCTTTACTTGCCCTTTTGTCTCTCATATATCTCCCCAAATCCAATTAGTTGTCAAATTTGATGAATAAATATTACTATAAAGCAACCAGAGATTGCAGAACAGTGAGTAGAATAGTATTAAAATAAAAGTAATGATGGGATTCACCCTCAGGGTGGTTAGGAACAGAGAATCCTCTTCTCTAGGAGAACTAGACTGCAATCACTCCTGTGGGTCCAGGGACTTCCTCCATCCAACAGGAGTCACTGCAACATCACAGTGGTCAAAGTTTTTTAGGCTCTGGAGAGCCAGAAATCCTTGTCAATTCTTAACCTATGTCCCTACAAATCCTTGTGCCAAGTAACCAGTGCATCCCAGTGATGAGGCTGTTTTTTCAAGCTTGTCCTATAAAGACAGATATACAAAAAGAAGGGCTGTGAGATGGGGGGAAAGGGGGTATATTTCTATGAATGTAGACTAAAACTGCATATTCTTTAGAGATTAGTCCCCTAGCATACCCCACTGTGGAATGTTGTTAAGATATGAAACTCCTTACCTTATTTATTACTTCTTGGACAGGCTTATGATTATCTTTTTTCCCCACTAAAACCTATTTCTTAACTCATGCCATGTGTTCTTGCAAAATATATCACAGACCCTGTACATGACAGATTCTAAGTCAGAGGGTACACCTGGTGTGTCAGAGTTGTCCCTCTTTTTCAATTCAAATCCATATATTTTATTTACATCTTTTTTCCTCTTAACTCTATTACTGAAAAGCTACCTACAGCTAAAATTGCTCTTTTTCATTCTCACCTCTATGTCGAAGAATAGATTTGAAATGAGAATCTGATCACTGAAACCCAGAATGTTCCTTATGAGTGAGGATGATGAGAATTCTCTTGTACTTTTTGGATATATTATCAAGAAGCACCAGTCCCTCTAGAATAAAGTGACCAGATTTTAAGCCAGACACCATTGACTGGTGGGGGTGGAGGGGCTCTTTGATTAAAAATCTGGTCTATATGGAACAACAAAAATTTTCATAGAATACAAAAATAGTATTGTAATATATTTATTTTAATTTTAAAACACCACTGGACATTGCTAAATTGTTAAAAAGCAGGACGTCTGCTCACTTTACTCTAAAGGATGTATTGGGCAAAGTAGAGAGTGAGTGACAAAGAGAAAGTCCTGCAATGAGATGGATGGATATATTGGCTACAAAATACAACAATGGAGAGGCCGAAGCAGGACCAGTCCGTGCTTTGTTCTGTTGAATGTATACTCACTGCCTACAAGTCTTTGCTGACTCAGAACTGCCCTGGTAAGCATCCAAGACAGTAACTGTTTACAAAAGGAGAAAGCACAGTTCTTCTCCTGCACACCTGCTGGTGCTTTTGAACTGCTAACCCAGGGCATCTCAGCCCAGGGCCTCATCACTACATCATCAGGGCTTCCACTTCCAAAGAGAGTCATTTTGAATGAGAGCCAAGCCAATGACACTTAGCAAGAACACCACTGTCTTAAAAAGATCTTTTAGTAGCAGTACAACTCCTATAATACTGATCTTCTCTTAAAGAGGAAAAAGTTAGCCTAGACCCCCATTGGCAATTTAAATGATTCATTATAATGTGTTAGGAAATATATAGTTTCATAAGTCTAGGTAGAACAATTCTGCTTTATGAAGAATACACAAGTCTAAATATAAATAAATTTATAATTAAAAATAAATAAAACTGTAAAACAGTAAAATTCTAATTAGCATTAATCTTGCATGAAAGATTAGTAGTAAAAAGATAAAGCTGTCTTTCTGCATTTCATTTTATATCTTCAATGTTTCATTATTTTAAATTTGTTGTTACAGATTGCTGTCCATTTGGCAGTGACCTCATGTCTAATGACATGCTGTCAGGGCAATGCCAGATAATAGGATCTTTGGTAGGTTTGAGCCCATTGTTGTGACTATTATTTAAAATATTAAAGTACTAAAGAGGGCAATTCTATGTTTGCTTAAGCTTCGCCATGATTGCAGTAAGAAATAACCCAATTGTGGAGTAATCACCACACCCCAGTGTGAACGAGCTACCCCTTGGTCCTATTAAGCTATCTCGTTCACTTTAAGATAATTATCATTGCAGCGTATTTAAATCATCATTAAATGACTGTATAATCCAATTGCTGTTGGATTTGTGAGTGGGAAAAATATTTGGAATTTATTTATTCTTATAATTATTTAAAAAACAGTAATGGTTTCAGCACAAGTCAACTATCAGACTGTGGAAAGACGTTAGTAAATACTGGAAATGACTCATTTGATTCATTTTGAAAATGACTTTACCATAAATCAAGCTTTCTTTTCATTGTCTATATTCTGTCTGAAATTTGGAAGAGTCTATTTACACTATAGCAAGTGCCTCTTTTGGACAGTGCCTTAAATGTTATTTGACCTTTATTTGGCATAAATAAATAACTTATGTAGCAATGCTGTCTGTTCATTTGGTATAAGCCAGAATCACCCGAGGTGGGGCATTGCTCCTCTGCACAATGATTTGTTTGTTTTTTATTGTTTTTTTTGGCGGGGCTTCACTGCCCTTTGGTGGTTGTGGGAGCTACCCAGCCTTGCTCCCAGCGAACTGCTGTTGGATTTGAACCACCAAGCCAGACGGGCCACAGTCCTCCACTCAACCACTACGCTACCGGGTTGAGGCTCAGGTGTTTGTTTTTTTTTTTCAAAAAAAAAAAAACATTTTACTGGGGGCTCATACAACTCTTATCACAATCAACACATACATCCAAGGTATGCAAACCACTGTTGCACATTTGCTGCCATCATTATTCCCCAAACACTTTCTTTCTACTTAAGCCCTTGGTATCAGCTCCTCATATTTCCCCTCCCTCCCCACTCCCCCTCCCCCATGAATCCATAAATTATTATTTTGTCATATCATACACTATCCGATGTCTCTCTTCATCCACTTCGCTGCCATCCATACCCCAGGGAGGAGATTATATGTAGATCCTTGTAATTGGTTTCCCTTTCTACTCCACCTTCCCTCCACCTTCCCAATATCACCACTCTCACCACTGGCCCTGAAGGGATCATCTGTCCTGAACTCGCCATGTTTCCAGTTCCTATCTGTACCAGTGTACATCCCCTGGTCTAGCTGGATTTGTAAGATAGAATTGGGATCATGGTAGTGGGTAGGAGGAAGCATTTCATAACTCGAGGAATGTCTCATATTTCATTGTTGCTACACTGTACCTTGACTAACTCGTCTCCTTACCTCACGATGTTGTTTTCATGATTTCTCAAGAAACTAAAATTTTATCCTGGGAAATAATCAATAATAACTATCATTTTATTCTGGGAAATTTTCAATAATAAGATATTTTATAGCTTTGAGGCTATGATATTGGTCAGCAGTTGTTACAGCTCAGGGACATGGATGACCTTCTGCCATTTGTGCAGCTGTTTGCATCTGCTGTTCTGAGTCATTCCGCTGCCACAAATCAACCTCATTCCCTGCTATAGAGTGAATTCCCACTCATAACGAGTCTATAAAGATAGGGGAGAATTGCTTCTGTGGGTTTCAGAGACTAATCTAACTCCTTCTAGGAGTAGACATTTTGTCTTTCTCCCACAAAGCAGCATATGGTTTTGAACTATGAACCTTGTGGTTACCAGCCCAATTCACAAGCCCTCAACCACCAGGGTTCCATTTACCCCAGTATAGCGAGATCTTAAACAGCACAATGCTCAGGGCAGACCTTTGCTAGATGTACTAAACCACTTAGTTTTAAGGACACTTTTAAGAATATTTTTGGTTTATGATTAAAAGAGTATCTCAGAGCAGTAGATTTTAAAGCTTAGTTTCTTGAGAGCCAGAGAGTCTGGACCACATGAGCATTTGAAACTCTCTTCTGCATTCTCTTCCTTTTGATTAGCTTTCTTAATTAGGGTTTGTTCAAAATGTTCATTATCAGTGACCTGTCTGTTCTTCCAGTGTCATGGTGAGGAGGCCGCAGACACTCAGTCCTGCATTTCATTTCTCTCTCTGTCCTTCTGCTCCATTGCTCCAGGTGATCAGAGAGCACATGCTATGCGTTGGCTGACTGCTCTCAAACCTGTAAGTTTGGTGCTATGGCTATATTATGGTCGCATTGGATGTACCATGGGAAGCTGACTGCTCAGTAGAAGTCATTTTGAAAATCAATGATCACACTGTCTATAAAATTACTAGAAGGGGCAGGATATATGCTATATTGGAGATTGCATACTTCTCCTAAAATACCTTCAATTCTGATTCTAGGAAAGGCCAGTGTGATCCTCACAAAATACTGCATCGCCAGTTTACAGTCCTAACCTAAATTGACGGTTGTCAATTTGTAGTACGCTCATCACAAAAATGCACACTATGGCGTGCAACAAAAAAGTGAAATAGGAGCACAGAGTACATTACTAGGCCAATTTAAATGAACATTCCAGGAAACCATGACCCTAAGCCTCCAAAGAACAGAAATTCATGAGGTGCAGTCTCATAGAAGTCCAAGGGGTTTTTGAAAAAAATATTTAATTTAATAATAAATGACCAAGAAAAGTTTTGTCACTAAAACTGGTAAAAGGATTCAACATTAAAACAATGAATTTAGTGTAGGGCACATGCCATTTCTTTGATGAGCATACTACAAATTGACAATGTCATTTTAGGTTAGGACTGAAAACTGGTGGTGCAGTCTTTTGTTAGGATCACACTGACTGGCTTCTCTTACAATCAGATTTGAAGGTATTTTAGGTGAAGTATGCAATCTCTAATATAGCATATATCCTGCCCCTCCTAGCAATTTTATAGATAGTGTGACCATTAATTTTCAAAATGGCTTCTACTGAGTAGTCAGACTCCTATGGTACATCCAATGTGACCATAATGGAGCCATAGCACCAAACATAATAGGAATCAAATGATCCCTAGCACATGCGTATTCATTTCAGTGTGGTTTTTGTTTGCTGTTTAGATTTTCCCAAAAGTCGAAAGTTCTTCAGAGAGAATTTTTGTTTTGCATCCCATGTGCCCTCATTCCCCTCCCATTCAAGAGTCAGGGAAATCCAGTTTGAGAAATATTGGCTTACAGGATAGGATCAAATACTTTGATTGGATGTCTATTCAATTTTAATTGTTAACTGCTCAGAAAATTCTTCTTGCTTGTCTTTCTTTAAATATTCCTTAAAGAATAATGTCTTGACATCTGGAGAGTTTGTTCCTTCTACCAAGAATGACATTACATGCTATTAGTTTGCCAAACTCCCACTCATTTCACTAGACCCAATGGTTGTGTTATATCCTGCCTATTTTTTATTATGTATTTTGGTTTCTTACTGCTACATTTCATATGAAATACTTGGACCTATCTTCCAGTTCCTGAATTCTTTAGCTGAACTTGCCGTGGTTTAAATACAATCACCCAGTTATTAACTTCAATAGTTCTTATTAAGACTTTGAAAGTTCTATTTGGCTCTTCTCCAAAACGGCTGTGCTGCTTAATTCCTACAGTTATTTTCTAGTTTGTCTTTTATTTCCTTAAATATGGTAAGGAAAATGTGTTACTTTATTGCCTCTGTCTGATCATTCCAATATATTACATCTTTGTGGTTATAGAAGATACTCTTTTTACCCCATCTATATACCCTCAGACCTCAACATGCATGCAAGTCCAGTTTTTATCCTTCAGAATCAGCTTGTATTCTAAAAGCTTTTCCTAGTTACCATGGCTGAAAGGATAGATAACGTGCATTGTTCTGGGGCAGTTTTGTTCCTCAGGTGCATATATCTGAGATCTATGTTTTCATTGGTTCTTTAGCTTCTCCAACAGAATTGTGCTCCAGTTTCCCACAGAGGGAGCCAGACTGGACACTCATTTACTGGATGCTCTTCGTTCCCTGTATCCCTTCCCCACTCCACTACAGGTTATCTTCACTCAGACCCTCAACTATGTGAATCATAAGATAAGATGGCATGTCAATTTCTATTGCCTGTTTTCTTCTGTTTATCTTGTTCATGGTGTCTTGCTTCTTTGCTGTCTGGCTTTATTTATGGGGACATAATATGTAAAAAATTAGTTGTAGCAAACACTGGCAGTGTAGAAGGTGATATTTGTTTCTCATGGGGCTTTTGGTTGGCCTTTCCCAGGTACTCGGGGGGCACACTAATCACAGACAACATTAACTAAAATCCTAGTTACCATGAACATGGACTGCAAGTCCAGTAAGAATGGGTTTATTTTTAGTTCACTCTTGGGACTGCTTTCCGTTTGGTTCCCATCCTAATGTGAAAGGGTTGTCAGAATTTCTGCCTTAGTAGGCCCTGAATTTTTATTTTCCCTGCTCATTCTTCAAGACTTTCTAGTTGTAAATCAGTTTTGCTATGTTTCTTACAGTAATGTAGTAATGCTCAGATCAAATACAGCTTTGAGTGGTGGACTTACTTCTCTAGGTTCCTAAGTTTTCCTAGGTTTGGGCTGAGTAATTACTCAGGATCTTGTTAGATCTACAATGCCTTTAAGAAGATTATTTTTCTCACTCGGATATTCTCTCTTGTTTTCTTCAGCCAGAGTGGTTCAACTTTTCTAGTTCACCATCACTGGAAGCAGTAATTTCTAGGTGGTGGCCTTACTACAAAACTCTCTGAGCACCTAGAACAGCAGTGCAAGGCACATGACTATTGCTCAACAAATATTTAATGTTGAACAAATATTCAAACTTGTTCAAAAGCAAGTGTGGGCAGAGGCAGACAGGGAAGAGGCAAGCAGAGAAGTCAGGCTTCCTGATTTCCACTCTGAGGTTCCATGAAAAATGATGCTCCAATGAATAGCTGTGTTAGCTTGGAAAGGCAAATCTTCTGGGAGTGATGGAGCACATTGTTAATGGCCTTCTGTCAGGACGAAACTGTTTCAGTGCAACATGACTGCTTCCCAGGGTCCTTCTGGTTGCACATAAATTGACCGCCTCAACTATTGGTCTGGTGATGCTGCCTTGCATGCACAATTCAGCAAAGCAACAAAGCAAATAAATGGAACATGAACAACCCGGCTACCAACAGAAAATCAAGGTGGGGGAGGAGTGCTTTGGAGGAAAGGGAGCTGTTCTCTTAAAATCTTTCTCTTCAACTTAATTAAAAGAGGTTTTTTTTTTTTCCGGTTGATTTGGTTCTTGCTTTTTAATTGGTTCTAGCACTGTGTTCAGTCTGTTGGGACTACATCAAAGAATGTGATGGTAAACGTCTTCCTGTAACTTGAACCTTTAATCTGTTCATCAGGATCTTCCCTGAATAAGCATGGCTTGGCAAGCATCTTCTCAGCTCAGTTTGCCTCAAGAAGCATTTACTGGGTGCATGCCATGTGCACTGTATTGGGAACTTAGGGATCAGGCATAATAATAAGATACACAAAATCTTTATTCAAGGAGATTGTAGTTTTGAATGTGTAGTCAGACCCAAGAACAAAATTATATCTCCCAAACACTTTAATAATGCTGTTTCCAAAGAATTATTTGCTAAGGAGGTCAGGGTGTGGGATCATTTCTTCAGAAAGACTTCTCTAAGCCTTTTTATGCCAGGTTGCATTTACATGCCTCATTCCACAGATACTTAATTCTCACTGTTGAGAGTGATGTCTGCATTATGCTTAGATTGAGCTCAGATGGAGGGGACTCCACACTATGTCTCGAAGAGCACATGTAGCTTCTTCAGCTGTGTGCCTCTCAGCTGTGAGTCCTTTCTATTTTCTTAGGCCTGAATTCCCCCAACTGCCAAAGAGAAGCATGTTCCTAGTGGAAATCTCAGCCTAAAGAAAAGCTGGAGACTATGCAAATCTTCTGAGAAATCTGTTTGTTACCAAATTATTCATTCAGTTTTAGCAATGCAAAAGCTGGGATAAGTTTCAGAGACAAAAGAAGGAATTTGATCAGATAAGCTTCCATGCTTCCTAGCTTTTGGACCCTTATTCACTCTGAACTAATCCAGCTTTCACCATCTACTATTTCCACATATCTCTAAAGGGTATAAAGGATAGACAGTTTCTTAATTTAGTGGCCTGGTGATGGTGAGGAGTGCGCGCGCGTGTGTGTGTGTGTGTGTGTGTGTGTGTGTGTTAGGGGTTAGGGGAAAGACAGTGGGAATAAAAATCACCTTGAACAAAAATAATGCATATCCAAAGTGGATCTGGCATTTGACACTGAGCGGGATGAATTTTCTGCACAGTATTTGATATAAATGTGAAAAGGGAAGGAGGGGGAACAGTGCTGTGTCAGCATATGGATTGCGATTGCATTAAAAATGACATCTGAAACTAAGGAGAAATGGGAAATAGTTTTAAGAACTCTGAGTAGAAATAGAGAAAGTAGGTATAGTTTGTTTATATGGAGAAAAAGAAATGTATATCAAAAGAGGAAGCAAGGAAGTAGGAGTGGCGGGGAAGGAATAAAAGAAGGAGAAAGAGGGGGAGGAGAGCGATCAAGAAGCTAATTTTAGAATGCTTTCCCTTCCCTTGCCCGCCTTTCTTTTTAGAGCATTTTCTTCTATGGCCTTTACCCTCATTTATTCCCACATTCCCTCTCTTGTAGGATCCTGGTTTATTTTTTTTCTTATCAAGAAAGAAAGTCTTATAATGAAATCCAACTGAAGTGTTAAAATAAATTCGTGTTTCATAAAGAACATGGTGAAATAAACTGCTAATAGTCGGAGTACGTTAGAGACATTTTTTGGAAGAAAGGTTTTCCTGAGAAACTTCTCACATGTCTCCTAGGCAATTACTTCTCACCAAGACCAAATTCTGTGTATGACCGAAAAAGCCAACGTTTCTGAGAAATGAAAAATACTGAGAGAAGTTTGAGTAGTGGATCCTAGTAGCAGGGTAAACATTTATGAAGGCACATTTTTAGGACCTCAAATGGGTAGTCGCTAGCTAGAATTATAATTACCAAGGGAAGAAAAGAAACAATTATTATTTTTCCCACTAGGTGCCAAATATTTTGAAATTTATTTTTAAATCATCTGTCTCGATTCTAACAACAATTGTATGAGATAGTCTCTGCTGCACTTCTTTTACAGAGAAGGACACTAAACTTTTGAGAGGCAACACACACAAAACCATAAACTTGGCCTGTTGTAGCCATTATGATGAATGGCTACAAGGGTTACAGAGTAGAACTACTCCATAGGTTTTTGTTTTTGGTTGTTGTTGTTTTTTTTTGGGGGGGGGCACAGGGGTCGGGATTATAATTTTTACAGAAGCAGACTACTCATTCTTTTTCTACCATGAATGGACATCCTTTGGGTGAGACTTAAGGTAAAATTGAGATCTCATAGGTATTATTGTGAATAGCAAGAACCCACTGTCATAGTTATCAATTATGGAGCCCTTGCTATGTTTGAGGGACAATTTTTGTTGTTGTTTTTGCTGTTGCAATTTAATCCTCACAGTGACCCTTGGAAGCCGGTGCTGCCTTCAAAATAAAGAAAAGAGCTTCCAGGGCCAGGATCAGGAAGTAAGACATGAACAAACACCACTAAACAACTCACTACTGCGGGGGAGGCTGACCCCCCCGGCAAGCCCAAGAAGCTCACCTTTTACAGGAGTAGAAAGCCTCATCTCACGCCAGCAAAGCTGCTGGCATTCTCGAACTCCTGACCTTTCGGTTTACAGACAAAAGCATGCAACCCCTATGCCACTAGGGCTTCGCATACATGTACAGTCTCCAGCTTTTAAAAAGGACAGAAAGAAATGAGCACAGATTGCTGGAACTTGTCTCCAGCCAGAGCGTAAATGACAGAGGTTGGATTTCCCCCAGGTCTGCGGATTCCAGCCTGCACGTGACATTTTCATCAGAGAGACATACACAACTCAATGAGGGTATTTGGGGTTATCCTCTGCAGGTGCCCCACCCCCTCCTGTCGCTGTATTTTAATTATGAACCCTTTATCTTTCTTTCTCTGTCTTCCTGACATCCTGTATCTTGCTCTTGACACCACGCCCCACGGTGATCACCACCTTAACTTGTTGCCTTTAAATAAATTTCAGCTGCTAGGATCTCCACGTGTTTCTGAGCAGAACCAGGAGTTGTCCTTGCTGTCATCATTATGGAAGAAAATTGTCGGACCTCTTTCTGTGGCCCTGATGTCTGTCGAGATTCAAGCCACAGACTTTCAGGTTCATACACTCACTGCCATCAAGTCGATTCTGACTCCAGTACAAATTTTTTTTCTCTACCAGAGACTCCATCTGGCCACCATGCTCCCACCCTGATCCATGATAATCAACAACAAAAAGAAAGAAAAGAGACACGCTCTGTTGTAATCCTTGTCTGTATCCATGAAACCTTCGCAGCAACTCTGCAAATGAGACATCAAGCCATCAATATTTCTCTTTTGCATATGAGAAAACTGAGGCTTCATGGGTTCAGCTAAGCTGCTCAAGGTCACACAGCTAGAAAGAGGTGAAGTTAGAATGTGAAATTAAACTCATTTTACTCGGGGCTGTCTTCATCCCTGGGGTGTTCTTGAACGTGTCCTGGGGAGTAATCCTGCCTCCCAGTGGGACAGGGGATTAGAATGCTGAACAAAGTGCTTTCTCCTCATTTTACTCTCAGAGGGCCTCCATTTTCCCGAGTACCAAACTCCAATTTTTCAAATGTGAAAGGAGGCCTCTGAAAAATAGAAAAAGTGCTTTCATTCCAGAGAGAGCCCTAGGAATAGGGAGAAAAAAGAAATCCGCTAAGAAAAGCAGTGGGGGGAAGAAAGATAATACTTCTACTTTCATTCTCATAAGGGAAACAGAGACGTTTCAGAAAGGATCTGTCTGTTGAATTTGAAAAGAAGAAAGAGGGTCAGGGAGCTGTGGGGGCAGGTTGCTGCAGGAAGTAGTTCCCAGAACAATACCCTTGATTTCAAGCCAGTGTTAATTGAAAATAGGGGCCAGCAGCACCCAGCAAGCAGACTGAGCCACATGGAAATGTTTTATAATATGAACTTTTTGTTTCCCATCAGGTTGTCTTTTTGAGTTTTCACATTAATAAAAATCATTGGCCGTAGAAATGCCACCGGTAAGAAATATAAAATACTAACAAGCAGATTTTTTTTAAATGCCTACTTAGAAGAGACTAGGAAATTGACAGATGATTGCCAGACAACATTTCAAAACTTTGTGCTTTATCATGAGCTAGAGATGACCACTCTTAGGGAGAATTCACAAGTTTCCAGACACAGTATGTTGAAGACAGTTAGACTGCTCCATGTTTGACTGAAGCAAAGAAACGCAACATAAAAGAGTAGGCTTGTACCAGAGAGGAGAAAAAGTAAAACAAAACGTGAAGGAACAGAGAAGGGCAGAACATTTATAAACATCATTTTAATGGGGGCTTGTACAACTCTTATCACAACCCATACATCCATCTATTGTGTCAAGCATATTTGTACATTTGTTACTATCATCACTCTCAAAACATTTGCATGTCTTATACTCTCTGATGTCTCTCTTTACCCCCTTTTCCATTGTCCATACCCCAGGGAAGGGGTTATATGTAGCTCATTATAATCAGTTCCCCCTTTCTACCATGCCTTGCCCCTTCCCCTCTTGGAATGGCTAATCTCATTATTGGTCCTGAGAGGTTTATCTGTCCCGATTCCCTGTGTTCCAGTTCTTACCTGTACTAGTGTACATCCTCTGGTCTAGCTGGATTTTTAAGGTAGAATTGAGATCATGTTCTCACCTTTCTGACACAATCGCTGAAGACAAAAGTATGCATAAGCAATGGTGGTGAAGAAAGTTCATGGTGTCCAGCTATCAAAAGATAAAGCATCTGGGGTCTTAAAGGCTTGAAGGTGAACAAGTGGCCATCTAGCTGAGAAGCAGAAAAGCTCACATAGAAAAAGCACATCAGCCTGTGTGACCATGAGGTTTTAAAAGGATCAAGTATCAGACATCAAAGAACATAAAAATCATATCATTGTATGCCCACTTTCCCTTTGTGATCGCAGAAGACAAATATATTCATAAGCAAATGTGGTGAAGAAAGATGATGATGCCTGGATTTCAAAAGATATAGGGTCTGGGGTCTTGAAGGCTTGATGATAAACAAGCAGCCATCCAGCCCAGAAGCAACAAAGCTCACATGGAAGAGACACACCAGTGCGTGTGTGATGATGAGGTGTCAAAGGGATCAGGTATCAATTATCAAGGAACTAAAAAATTTTATTAGTGTAAGTGAGGGGGAGTACTGGTTGGGGACCTAAAGTCCATCTGTAGGTAATGGACTTCTCCTTACAGAGGGGTCACACTAGTTAGGGTGCAGGGTAGCAGTGATGAAACATACAACTTTCCTCCAGTTCATCAAAGCCTCCTTCAACCCATTATCATGAACCCAATTCTACAAATGTGGCTAGACTAGAGGATGTGCAGTAGTACAGATAGAAGCTAGAAACTTAGGGAATCTAGGACCCCAGATGCTATATTTTTGATAGCTGGGCACCATCAACTTTCTTCAGCACATTTGCATATGCACCCACTTTGTCATCAGTAATCATGTTGGGAAGGTGAGCATCATGGAATGCCAGTTTGATAGAACAAAGTGTTCATACATTGAGGGAGTAGAGACCCAATGTCCATCTGCTACCTTAATATTAAACCTATAAATGTATGCATGTAGAGCTATTTCCCCATCATCATACATAAATGTATGTACATATGGACATGCATGTATTTAGACCTCAATAAATACCCTTTGCCTCCTAGTTCTTTTTTCTATTTCCTTTTACTTTCCTCTTGACACACTATCATGCTCAGCCTTCATATGGATTTCAGCAATTCCTCTCGGATGTTGCTTTGATCAAGCCTGACCAGACCTCCTATACCCTCCTCACCATTGATTTAGGCTTACTTGCTGTTCCCTTTTCCCTGGGTTTGCTAATACCCAATTCATTTCCCTTGCTTCTCATTGCTTCCCCCTCTTAATGGTTCTGTTGTTTTATCCTCCATCTTTTTCATCCTGCCTATCTAATCTAGATAGACCTGCAGAGATAATATGCACAGACACAAAAATAACACAAAGCAGAACAAAGAAACAAAAGAAAATGAAACAACAACCACAAAAACAAAAGCCTGTAATTTGTTCAAGATCTGTTTGTTGACCTTTGGGAGCCTTTTCTAGTTGAGTCTGATGGGGTGCCATGCCCTGGCACCTAAGTCTATTTTGGTATTCCCTGGTGGTTAGTTGCTCCAATGACCTTGCTGTTCTTTTGCTCACCCTTGGTACTTCGCATTAGTGTGGTGGAGTTAGATCAGACGCAATTTCTGCAATTTCTCTGTCTTCAGTGTTGCCCTCCGAAGTACTATGGGTCATCAAGGAGCATTGTGTCTCATAGTTGGGCCAACCCTATGATACTCTCTACACTGAGCAGGAATATCATCCTCTGGACTTGGTGGGCCAGGATGTATTTTACTCTCTCTTCCTCCCCCTTCATTCGCTCCTGTGTGCTCTGATCAGACATGTCCCTCTCCCTGAGCTGTAGCTGCAATGCTGTCCTCTGAAGTGAATTCTTCTGCAAGAGGAGGGGGAGGGGGAGGGGCTATCCACATAGTTGGGATTGGAGTCAGCTCCTCAGATCTCTCTTTTGATTTCTGCTTCGTGCTAGTATGTTGCATTCATGTATTGGAGCACCGTGTTGAAGTCTGGTCCCTCTTTCCCTGTGGAGAAATAAACAGTACCATCCTCTTTATTTTGGGTAAACAAATTCTATTTGACTTATTCTCACCATACTCCATGTATCCTCATTTATACTCATTAACATTACTTGCTTATTGTATTATCCCCTGTTAAACTGAAAATGTTACAGACTATGACTACATTAAGCCACACCTGTGCAAGACCTAGTGCAACCGTGTAAGAACTTGTTTTTGAAACTAGGAAGTGTGCTAAACTCCACATTTACTTTGCTACCCTTTTTCTTAGAACTCTTGGGAAAGTTCAGTTTCCTAAATTATACAGAAAAGTTGATAATAGTATCTATTTCACAGGGTCTTAAGATTTAATGGTGTTCCCATCATTCTATGCTGAAATCCTAACCTCCATACCTGGGAATATGATCTTGTCTGGAAATAAAATTTTTCAAGATGCTGTCAGTTAAGTTAGCACAAGGTCATATATTTTAGGAGGGTGGGTCTGGTTCCTGTACAGCTGGTGCTTTCTTGAAAAGAGAAGAGACACAGATACAGAAACCCAGAAGGCCCAGAGACAGGAGAAAGATACAGAGGGAAGAAGGCCACATGACCATGATGGCAAGATTGTAGTGACGTGTCTTCAAGCCAAGTAATGTTAGTAATCACCAGGAACCAACAGAAGTTAAAAAGAAGCAAGAAAGTTTCTTCTCTTGTCTTCTGAGTGAGCATGGTTTGCCAATCAACTAATTTTGAACTACTAGCTTCCAGGACTATGAAACAATGCATGTCTACGATCTTAATCCATTCAATTTGTGATGGTTTATATGGTAGCAATATGAAATGCAAAGAGGATTACTAGAAAAATGATGTGTTTCTATGTTTGTTAGTATTGTGCCTACTACTTAATGTAGTTTATTGCTATTATTATGGACTAGGCCACAAAAACGTGTTTGGAAAATGGAGATAAAAGATAACACTATAAAGTTTATTTCTCGCCATATGCACCATCAAGGATATGATTCTTTTGCAAGCAATGATACTAATCATTTAGTACACCTCTAAAGTACTGAGGGTCCTGGGAATTCAATTATATCAATGCCTGTCTTTTTGCATGATTGAAAGAAGAAAAGTAGGTACTTAAGATAGTTATGGTTTATTGTGCCAACCTGGCCGATTAACACATATGGGAGCAATTAAAGGGCAGAGAGATAAATGACTTGGTAGGTACTGCCTTTCCGATTCTCGGGTCCCTTGCTTCATGATGGTTGGACTAGGGTGCAACTGCCTTAGCCAGTTCCCTACTTTGGCTGGCAAGGCTCACTTCCTGTAAGACATCCCCAAGGAGAAGCCGCATGGACCTACCTTGATGCAGCCCTGAGTACTGGAGCAGCCATGTGGAGACCCTTGCCAGTGCTGAGATACTTACAAGTGACCTTTCCTCCTTTGGCAGCACCATTGCGTGTGCCTTGTGAGATGGAGGAGGACTTTGTGGATTGGTGTTGGACATATGCGTTACTGTTGAACTTGTGGGCTTGGGCAGAGATGGGTTGGGATATTTTATTGATGTGCACTTATCCTTTATATAAACTATCTCTTATACATATGAGTTTCTATGGATTTGTTTCTCTAATATACCCAGACTAGCACAATGCTCTAATTTTTTTTAAGATTAGAACACAAAGAATTAAGAAAAATCTATCTCAGGAATGTAAGGTGGCTGCTTAGTGATTTCCCATCAAAACTCTCACAAGATTGCTCTTGTTTGAGGAGCATAGTGAATGAGAACAAAGGTGTGTCATCCCAGTGGAGAACTTTGGGTGACGTATTCCTTGGTGGGTGTTATACTGCTAAAGCTTTGGCCAGCTTTCTCTAACACTCACAATAAAACAATACTGTCCTTTTATGACCCTCATGAGAGTCACCAGCACAATGGCTTGAGTATCCCCCAAACCTGTTGCCTTGACTTTTACTCTTGACCAGCGCACTTTTGCTTTGACTGAACCACTCTACCTCATGGTATCCACCGAACGCACATTGTTTTCAGGACTGTAATGATAGAGTTATGATTCATCTTTTGTGATGACACTTCAAAGGAATGCTTCAGGATCTTTCTCTTGCTGAAAATTTCAGTTGAAAGTTCTGACCTTGTCTACGGCTGATCAGGGCACAATGGTTTCGGCACCAAACAAGCAGAAAATTTGCTCACCTTTGGTTCTTCATCAGAATTATGTAAATTGAACTAGTTGAGATGTCTTTGGTGTTGGCTATTCTTTATGCTTCAATAATGACATGGACAAAATTGTGCCCTTGAAAATTGATGTGGGTGGTATTCCAAGAGTTCCATCTTCAACATTGTCTCTTTTTAAAACAAATGATCAATTTTCAAACTGTTGGGTTCTTTCAGTCACTTACCTTAAAACCTTTCACAATGCATCCTAAAGCATCTTCCACTTTCCAAGCTTCACCAGAAATTTTGTTTGCTTCTGCTTCAGTTTTAGCAGAATTCATGCTTTGGTAGCTTTCTTTTCAAACTGATGTCTTATTCTTAGTGCATAAAACTAGATCCTGTTCAGTCATTTTAAGATAGGTTACTATTAGTTACCATGGTACAATTTTTACAAATTATAAATAGATTTTTCATGTAGCATGTATTTCCATGAATTTTGAAGACCCCCTTGAGTACTATAATAATAGTAATATTTGTGATTATCATTATTATTGTTACTCACGGCAATAGCCCCAGTATTTGTATAGTGTTTACATATAGTGTTTATAGTGTTTACATAAAATAAACAATAATGAAACAAGTAAACCAAAAAACAAATGGACAAATAAATGAGATAATAGATTTGATTCTTTTTCATTCTTGAAAGAAAAGAATATTTTTCTGCGATGAACAGAAAGTGTGATGTTAAAGTCCAAATTTTATGAGCTAATTTCATATTGTCCCCAAATGTTAAAATCAAATCAAATCAGGAGAGATGTATAACAGATTGCACTAATATTTTCTCACGTACTTATATTATTAATGAATCTAGTAGCATACTTAATATCTTTTTAATGATTGTTTGCAAGGTAATCATGTCCATGAAAATAAAGTGACCATTTATCCTCATATTCCAGTTCTTTGTGAATAGATCCACCACACACCTGTAAGTTTGTAGTGCTGTGGTTGCTTGAATGTAGATATAATGTTAGAATCAATGGTGTAAGAATTTCAAATGTCAAGAAGGTTTTCCATACTGGACAAGTTTCCACAGAGCTTCCAGATTAAAATAAGCTATGGACAAAAACCTGTAGATCTGCTTCTGGAAGGGGGAAAAAAGGTCGAGTGAAAACTTCATGAAAATCAGTGGATTATTATGTGGCATAATGTTAACTGATAAGCCTGTCATATTATAAGGCTTAATTTATAACTGGGAAACAGCTGCTTCCTCAACTTAGAGTCAATCAAAGCAATGTGGATTTAGTTTTCAGAACCTTAATTTGCTTATGAGGCATGACTTAAAAAGTAACAGCTGAAAACATCAAAACATGCACTGTACAAAGCATGAATCTCTGGTGGATGAATGCACACACAAGCTTATTTTAACATTATTCACAATAGCAAAAAAAAACAAAACAGAAACAACCTAAATGTCCATCGATGAAAGAATGGGTAAACAACAGAATACTATGCAATGTAAAGAGTAATAATGGATCTGCTGAAATGTCTGATACCACGGAAGAACCTGGCAGATATAATACTGAATACAATATATCAGTCATCAAGAGCCAGATACTATATGAGGCCATTATGATAAAAACTCAAGAAAGGTTTTTCACATAACAAGAAGCATTCTTTGATATTTTTCAACAATGGGAGGAGAAGAGGGGGTAAAATACTAACTAGAGGACAGACACATTAACTTGAATGAAAGGGAAGACAATATATCAAAAGAAGGACATGAAGAAAAATACCAGAAAGATGTTTTCTTTATTACACAAAAGCATTTGAGTGTGGGGAATCATAACTCATTCTAGATAATGTTGTGAGGCATGGAAATTACAGAATATTTACTTGTGTTCTTGAGGAACCTATACACAGATTCAGAGAAAGTGGTTCAGATCTAAGAAGGGGATACCATGTGGTTTACCTTCAAGAAATGTGTGTAAGGAGTTGCATCCTTTCTTTGTACTTATTCAATCTGTATGCTCAGCAAATAAATGGAGAAACTAGATTATGCAGAGAAGAAAACAGCATCAGGATCGGAGGACATCTCATTAAAAATCAAGAGGATTTGAAGCACTTATTGGTGAAAACATGAAAGCCTTTAGTATGGATTAAGCTTCAACATAAAAAAATCCTCACAACTAGACCAAATAGAACTATCATGATGAATGCGGAAAAGATTGAAGTTGTCAAACATTTCATTTTACCTGGATTTACAATCAATGCTCTTGGTAGCAGTAGTCAAAAATACAAATGATTTATTGCATTGAGAAAATCTGGTGTAAAAGACCTCTGTCTTCAAAGTATTGAAAAGCAAAGATGTGAGTTTCAGGATTAAGACACTCCTCAACCAAGTCATAGACAGTCAAAAGAATAAGCAAATCTGTTGTGTAAGAAATATAGCTAGAATGCTCCTTAGAGGCCAGGATGGTGAGACATGTTATCAGGACATGTTATCAGGAGAGACCAGTCTCTAGACGAGGGATTGACACAGTGGCTACAGCAATGGCCTCAAACCACTTGTAAGGCTGTCTCAGGGCCGGGAAGTCTTTCTGCTGTTGTGCATGGATAGGGGTGCTCTGAGTGGAACCTACTCAAGGGCATCTAACAAGGACCACTGAAGCCATGCCCTTTTCAATCATCCACATACATGTGGAAGCTGAGCGGTGAATAAGGAAGTCTGGAGAAGAACTAGTGCATTAAGGCAAATATATGTATATATATGTATATATATATTATTGCCAGAAACACTAATAAATATGTCCTGCAATAAGTATGAGCAGATGATCCTTGTAAAAGAGGAGGGCCAGACTTCATCTCACATATTTTTTTCATGTTTAATCATTTTATCGGGGGCTCATACATCGTTTTTCATAATACATAAATTCATATATTATATTTTTGATATGCCGCTTTACTGCCAGATCAACAGTTTGTAACCACTGGCTACTGTGAGGGAGAAAGACCAGGCTTTCTACTCCAGCAGAGCATTAGGAACAATTGTGAGGCTGCTGCAGGACTGAGCAGTGTTTTTATTCTGTTGTTCATGCAGTCGCTGTGGGTTATAACCCACTTACTGACACCTAACAACAACAGAAGGCTAACTGCCTTGGAAGAAAGCTCAGAGGAGCAATTCTGCTTTGCCCCAGAGAGTAACCATGAGTCAGCAGTGTTCCTGGGGAAGCACGTCAGACTTGACAGAGTGGAGGGTCCTTGAACACTAGGAAGACACTCAATGCAATGGAAGGAGACGGTGGTTGGGACAGTGGGCTGAAACATAGCAATGATCGTGAGGGTGGCACAGAAATGAGCAATGTTGCCTTCCATTTTACACAGGGCCTCTAGGAGGGGCAACCATCTGGATGACAGCGACAAACAACCATGTTAAGCGAGGTTTCCACTTCACCTCTAAAAGGGACTAAAAAATATAAAGCTACTGGGAACTTTGGAGAACAAATGCATTCCTTATTTAGAACTTCCTTTGAAGCCTATTCATTATTCTCATTGAAAATTTTAATATCTTCATCCTGTCCTTAAACATACATTTCAAAACACCTGTTGCAAATAATACACCTGATGCAGCAATGAACTGTTCTTATTCCCTGAAGGTCATTAGTACAGTCAAAAGAACAAGCAACACTGAGTGGGGAGTGGTGCTTACTTAGGAAAGTGGATATATATATATATATATATATATATATATATATATATATATAATGTCTTCATATGAAGCTGAAAAACTCAGAATATCCTTAATATTTCTAGGTCATTTCTTCTGATGGGATCTGAATAATCTGGATTTTTAATAAATGGATATCTTTTTTCCCCTCTTCTGCACTGAAATATCTTGAAGAGATGAAATGATGTTATTATTTTGAGACATTGTCTGGAAATCTCTTTGTATTCAAACCATTGCAAACATCCTTAGTTACCAGTAGATGGATATCACTTCTGTGTTAGTCTAGGTAGACTAGAGAAACAAACTCATAAAAGCTCATCTGTGTATAAGGGAGAATTTTATGTAAAAGGGTATTTGTACATTAAGAAAGTATCCCAATCCAGGCCTTCTAAACCCATAATTTCAATATTAGCCCATATGTGCCATACTGATCTATAAAGCCCTCTTCAGACTCATGAAACACATGCAATGACATTGAATGCAGGATGATCACAGGCCAGTGGGTAGAAAATCTTTGGATCTAGTGGCAGTGTAAGCATGTCAGCCCTGGCAGGGGTTTCCACATGGCTTCTATAGCTAAGAGCACTAGCATAGTTCCATGTGTTTTGTCAATAGAGTATCTTACAGGGAGTGAGCTGAGAGAGAGAGGATGTCTCCCGCCTCCAACCAGAAAAATATAGGAGTGCCCAGAATTCTCAGGGGAAGGCCACGCCCACACAGAGGCCTCATTGGCTACAACCTGATTGACAGACTAGACTCTACCCCTTCACTCTGAATCCTTTCAAGTACCAGATGATGTAACTGCTGCACCTTCATTGTGTGATTTCTGGGACTGTAACTTCTTGTCTTCTTGCAAAGATATTGTCTGGTAACCTACAGCAGGAAATAATTTTGAAAAGTAAGGCCTGTTATGGATGATTTGAAGATCTAAAAATAAGATCTTAAGTCATCTGCCAAGGAAAATATGACTCAATTCATCCATCAATTTAATGTGTAGATTTTTTTATGTTGAAGGAATAGACTTTTTCAATGTGTCTCTTATTAATAATTTAAAAATTAAATGTATTTTGAGAAGATTTTAGGCTCACATCTAATAAGAAATAATACAAACAGGTCCCTGATATCCTTTACTCAGTTTTCTCTGAAGCTATAGTATAGTAAAATATATTAATAATGTACTGTAACATAATATCATAACAAGGAAACTGTTGCCAATAGATCATAATATAGAACATCTCAATCTTTAAAAAATTCCAAGCTTCTGTCTTCTGATCTCTCACACTCCTCTGCTTCTAAAGGGTTGCCATCAGGGTGAGTAGTTGGCTCTGATTCGTGTTGATCCATTGTGTATCAGAGACGAACTCCGCCTTTCAATTAGCAGCTGAGTATGTTAGCCATTCACACCACCCCAGGCATCTTTTTTATCCTCAACTACAGAAATCACTAATCTGACAATTTCTAAAATATTGTCATTTCAGTGTTGTATAAATTGAATTAGAATAATGTGTAATATGACTAATGATGGTGTGTGTGTGTGTGCGTGTGTGTGCGTGTGTGTGGGTTTGGTGGTGGTGGTGATAGGATTTAAATAAATATCAATGTTCTTACCTGACCCTCTTATTAATTAGTGCTGCAATCCTAGGAAAGTCACCTCGTCCCATTTGTAAAAGAAGGGTGCTAGAACTAAGTATCTCAAATGGCCTTTCCAATCGAAAATTTCTATGATTTCATGATTCAAATACTATTGTATTCCTGTTGTACTGAAACTGTGGGAGGTCAGAATTGAGACCCTGGGAATGAGGAAGGTGACTCTTTGAGATTCCCTTTGAAGATGGTCCCAGCAATGGTCTCATCCCTTTACTGGAAATTTACTAGTGGATCCTTTCCTGACATGTAAAATCTCCCTTTTTGCTATAGCAGGAAATAGAATATTAATAATACTTCCTCTACTTTTTCCTTAAGTGTGACTATAAGGACTTCTCTTAAATTTACCCAAATAGGAAAAGTTTAAAATCCATTATGGAAACTCCATCTCTCCATATCATCCCTGATGATATACTGGGGCTATGCACACAAGCACACTGGGGCTGAGTCACCTTACAAGAATATCTTGTTACCACAAGTTGATCACAAATGAAGCCAATTTCAGGTCTGATATTGACAGGAATCAACTACAATGTGGCTATTATTGTACCAAAGGCAAGTTATGGGTGCATGTGTGTGTCAAAATTTGCTTTATAGATGTCCAATTTGTATAGTATTACAAGGTGCCATGCCCAAGAGGATATTCACCACACTTTTATTTGATACACATTTCTGATGGAATAGTGGAGTCCATTTGTAAGCAATGAAGATACATGCAAAAGGCTTGTCCAATGCTGTTCCTTTCTTCTCCGTTTGCATATATCTTTTGTGAAACCCCCATGAACTCAGAATGCATTGTGTGAGAGTTTATTTGAAACTAAAAACCAGTATAAGTGTGCTGTATCTATGACTGATTAAACAATGGTGCTGACCTTCTTTTAAGTGGAAATAATCCCTGAACCTAAGGCTTGCAATAAATACTAAGCTGTTACTCTTACTACCATTACTACTGCTGCCACTATCATCTGAATCTCCTTTGTGATGTCACACTTATGAGTTGCTCTCACTGTGCGCCAATGGACTGTGCTCTCCCCTCCTTTCTTCCAGCTTTATTCCATCCAGCTTTATATAATTGCACATTAAAGCTTCCTGTGATAATGACAATGTTCTACATCATCATTGTCCAAAGGATAGCTGTTACTCACATGTGGCTTTTTACCTCTTGAAATGTGGCAAGTCTGACTTGAGTAATTGAATTTTTAATTTTACACAATTTAATTCATTGAAACTTAAATTTAAATTAGCCACATGTTGCTAGTGACTACCATAATAAGGTAGAAAAAGGGAATTTGGGAAATCAATTTGGAAATACCTAAAAGAGATAGAAATCAAGCTACCATATGACCCAGCAATCCTCCTATATACCCAGAAGAGGCAATAAACAAACCATGGCCAGGCATCTGTGCTCCAGTATTCATCACAGCACAGCTCACAATTGCAAGGAGTGGGAAACAACCCAAATCTCCATCAATGCATGAATGGATGAAAAAACTGGTATATGCATACAATGGAGTACTATGCATCCCTAGAAAGCAGCGATAAAGGCATAAAGCACAGTGCTGCTTGGGAAGAACTGGAGGAAATCGTGTTAAGTAAAATAAGCCAAGCAAAGAGAGCAAATGCAACATGAGTACACTGATGTAAGCTTAAAGAAATGGTGCATAGGGGGAAAACTACAATATACATACATACGTGGGGTGAGGTCCAAGTACTATGGTAGGACCCAAACCCAATGCAGGGATACAAATAGCAGCCAACTAAATAGAAGGGGTAAAAAAAGAGGGGAAAAAAGACAGAGGTAGAGGGGGAGCAAGGTACTAACCTGCGCAAGGGGAGGGTATTGTTTTTATCTCCACAGGAAATGGGGAAAGAGATGAGGTTTCAACCCAAAGCATCAAGATGTGGACACAACATACCAGCAGGTATCAAGGGAACCTATAGCGAGGTCTGCGAGCCAGCCACAATCCCAACTATGTGGACTCCCCCCTCCCCCCCCCCCACCCCAGAAGATTGCACTTCAGCACTGAAGCTACAGCTTGGAGAGAGAGGCATGTCTCATTAGAGGAACATAGAAGGAACAAAGGAGGGATGGAGAGAGAGAGGGGAACACATCCTGGCCCACCAAGCCCCGACGACAATATTCATATTCAGAACAGACAATGCACAAGGCCAGTCCCATCACAAGACACAACGTCCCTCACTGAAACATAGTGCTACAGTGGACAAGACCGGAGACGCAGTGTGGAAATTTTGCCCAATCTGACCCCAAGACACTGGGGCAAAACACTAAGAGCATGCAACAGAGCAGTGAGGGAAGCAAAGTGAAGAAATCTCCAAGGAATACCAAAAATAGACTTTGTAGACAGAGTGTGACACCTCATGAAACTCAACTGGAAAACATCCATAAAGGCTAACAAACAGATGTTGAACTATTTCCATTTTTGCCAGTGGCTTTCCTTTTGTTGTTGCTATTTTGTTTTTATTTTTGTTGTTATTGTTTTCTTGGTTTTGACTTCCTTTATTGTTTCATTTGGCTTTGCCTGGTTTTTATGCTTATTAATGTCTCTGCATGTCTATCAAGATAAGATAGATGGAATAAACACTTCAGAGATGTAACGAATGGGACTGATGGTTCCAGGGGAACATGGAAGAAGGGGGGTGGGAGAAAGAAAGGCGTAGTAAGACCAACTCAGGAACAAGGGAACAACAAGTGAACTAAAAACAACGGGGAGAAGGGCATAGGATGCCTAGTGGGACTTAATCAAGGATAATATAGCAGCAAGGAATTATTAAACTTGAATGAAGGTCGAATCTTCAAACAGGATGGTGGGACAAAAGAAAAGGAAAAGGAAAAATAGGAAAGAACCAGGATGCAAAGGACATTTATAGAGGTCTAAATACAGGCATGTACATATGTAAATATATTTATATATAATGAGAGGGGTATAGATCTATGAATTTATATTTACATGTTAAGAATTAAGATTGTAAATGGACATTGAGCCTCGACTCAAGTACTCCCTCAACACAAGAACACTTTGTTCTAATTATCTGCACTCTGTGACGCTCATCTTCCTGACACAATTGCTGAAGACAAAATGGGCACATTAGCAAATGTGGAAAAGAAAGCTGATGGTGCCTGGCTATCAAAAGATATAGCATCTGGGGTCTTAAAGGCTTGACAATAAACAGGTGACCATCTATCTGAGAAGCAACAAAGTCCACATGGAAAAAGCACACCAACCTGTGTGATCATGAGGTGTCAATGGGTTAAGATATCAAGGCATCTGAGACCTAGAACAAAATCATACCCAATCTGAATTGGGGCTTGGGGGCTGTGGAGTGGAGACCCAAGCCCATCTGTAGACAATTGGACAACCCCTCATAGAAGGGTCACAAGAAAGAGATGAGCCAGTCAGGCTGCAATAAAGCACTGATGAAAACATAACTTTCCTCTATTTCTTTAATGTTTCCTTCCCCCATTATCATGACCTCAATTTGCCTTACAAATTGCATTAGACCAGAATATGCACATTACTACAGATAAGAGCCTGAAGCAGGAAATCCAGAATAGATAAACCCATCAGGGCCAACAATGAGAATGAAGATACTAAGAGGATAGAGAGAGAAAGGGGGACAAAGGGGGACAGCATATAACTCCCTCCCAGGGGGACAAACAATAGAAAAGTGAGTAAAGGGCAACAGAGGACAATGTAAGAAAGGAAAATAATAATCTATAACTTACCATGGGTTCATGAGGGAGGGTGGGTTGGGTAGGGAAGGGAAAAATGAGGAGCTGATAACAAGGGCTCCAGTACAAAGAAAATGCTTTGAAAAATATTGATAGCAGCATATGTATAAATGTGCTTGACCAAATGGCTGAATGTGTGGATTATGATAAGAGATGTAAGAGCCCCCAATAAAAGAATTTATTTAAAGGGGCAGGGAAAGGAATTTGATTGGTTAAAGAGAAAGCTAGAATTTTCAAGTCTTACACAATAGTTTTCTTTTAGAGAAATCAAGGTAAGTTGGTGGAGAAAGGGGGATACAAGTTTTTTTCCTTTCTCCTCTCTTCTCTTACTTTAAAAAAATTTATATTTCCTTCCATTTTACATAACCATTGGGGTTAAGGTATACCTCAATTATTTGCCTCAAAATGGTTTATGAAACAGGAGTTAAAGGGGGGCCTCGAGGTGAAGGTAAGGAGGTAATTGGGCATTCAGGTTTAGCTTTCATCTTACCCTTAAACACTAGAAGTATTTTTGCAACTCCTCCATATACCATTTTAGTTAATCAGGTTAGGAGATTGGAGCAAAGCCCAATAAAGTGTTTCCTGGAATCTCTCATGAATCTCCATACATCAAAAGTCTAGTTGGTAATCAGGCTTGGCTACTAGTTTTTTCAAATTTCCAATTTAATTAAATTATTTTAAGCAAATCTTTCACCGGCATTTTTTTTGACATATTTGGCTCCTTAATTCTTGTGTACACAGTGTGCATAAAGACAGTTCTTCGAAATAAGCACGTTAGCACTTGGCATTTCCTTGAAGATGAGTGAGGTGTTTCTTAGACTGTGGGAGGGATCCACATTGCCTTGGGAAGAAGGAGTCCTAGTTAAGGGTCTTTGATTTGCAAAATATGCTATGATAATTCACAGTGGAAAAGCTCTTTTTAGTTAGGAGAGGTGGCACTATTTAAGAGAAGAAAGACTTTGAGAATCACAATATTAATCCTACAGGATATAGAATCTAAAGATTATGCTAGAAAGTCATATTGGAAAGGGAAACCAATGATTCTAATAATCCTACTTCCATGAGCCTGGAATGGGGTTGGCAGTGACTGGGAGGGAAGAGAAAGTAAACTGAAGGGATTGGAAAAGGAGCTTGGAAGAAACCCACTGACAGGAACCATAGGACGTCCATGTGAATATGGACTTTGATATGGGTTCCACACTGAGAGATCTTTCATTGCTTGTGAAAGCAACCTTATGAATGCTAGACAAAGCATCCACCAGCATGCTAGACACCATTGCCTAACCTAGGATAAAAAACAAATTAGTCTTATCATTCTTGGTGCTTTGTAAGGCCTTTTTAGCAAGTTTCATGTCCTTCTATTACTAATGCTGCAAATATGAGGTCTTTCTGAATCCCATCTCTGACATGTCTCAAGAAATACATAAAAATTTAAAACTATCTGGACAAGTTCCCTTAATCAAATTGTGAATGTCTTTGATGTTGATAGGATTAGTCATAATGTGAGGGAAAAAGGGGTGTTTTTGGTTGGGCATGCCACTTCAGTTTATAAGGAATAATTCACTGTTTTATTTTGCTTGGAAGTAAAACTTCAATTGTTTCTATATATCTGTATCTTTAGGCTCTCCTACGTTTTATCTTTTCAGCTAGGCTGCAGTGAAGGAGCACCAGGTTCAACTTTCAACAAAAGTTGGAAAAGGTGTTTCCAATTCTTTCTGTCCCTTTAGGGCAGAAACCTGTACTCCATGCACTAATATGAAACATTCACCTCTGGTCATAATAATCAAGAAAGTATTTTCTAGCAGAAATTTCAGTTCTAATAATCCTGATAGCACATTCAATGTAATTTAATCAAATTCATCAGCATTATTAAATGCTAATTCTAAATCAAACACTATGCTAGCTACTAGTCATACAAAGTTGACTAAGACATTGTTATAGATGCTTATAGGTTGGGTACAAGCTTACACCTGTACAACTTCTGAAAGATATTGCTGCTCATCTAATTTATGTTTGTTTTGAATATGGGAAAACTGGATGACATGCAAACACCCAATTAATGAGATTGACTGTGGGTCTTTTTTTGTTTTTTTTGCTTCAAAATGTCACTGACTCAGTAGTGAGACTGAAACCACTCGTAAGGAGGTCAAAATCAGTATATTAGTGGTCTGCCACGTCCAACCTCTCTTTTTACCTCTTCCTCGCTTTTAGTGCTTGAATGTCTCAAATTTGAAACTTTCCCACTTCCCCCACCCCCTCCATGTCCCATTTCCCTGGCTCCAGGACAGGTTCCTGTCTGTTCCCAAAGCTGAATTCTTATTAGTTCAGTGGTTCCCAATTAGCAATCAGGGACAGCTGCTTGAGGGCGGCTGAGTACATAGCTGGAGGCGATCCAGCTCCATTGGGATTATGCTAATAATTTAGAAGTTTTTGTTTCTTTCATTTGTTTCCCATTCTGGATTGTGTGTGCATGAGGTGGGGTGGGGTGGGAAATCTGTCTGCTGAAAGGGGTGGGAAACTAGCAGGTGGGCGAGGCTCAAAGGAAGCGTCTAGGTGGATCTTTCCTGCCACCTGTTAGACCAGTGGTTCTCAACCTTCCTGATGCTGTGACCTTTTAATACAGTTCTGCATGTTGTAGTGAACCCCCAACCATAAAATAATTTTTACTGTTGCTTCATAACTGTAATTGTTCCACGTTTTTCAATCAGATGACCCCAGTGAAAGGGTCATTAGACCCCCAAAGGGTTTGTGACCCATGGGTTGTGAACCACTGTGATAGATGAAGAAATTCAGTTCCTTTTCTTTTTTGCTGTGTCTCCACTGTCTGCAGAACTATATTAGTCAGTTCTCTTTGGTTACAAGTAACTGCAACTAATTTGACCTTACTGAAGTAAAAAGGACATTTATCTTCAAAAGATAGCTATCTTGCCCAGAACCTTAGGACAGAAATGCAGCTGGATCTCAGGAAGTTTCTAGAATGAACACTTGGAGACCTGTGGGCCTCACCTTTTGGTTCTTGTCTCTCCGTTCTTTGATTCTCATAACTCGCTGCTCTCACTCTGAGCCAATGATCACATTAGTAGACGGGTCATTATCAGAGTCAGGACTTCAACTCACAAGTCTGAAAACAATATTGATTCTGTTATTGGTGAAGTTTACACAGAAACTTGGGTTTCCCCTGTGAAAATTTCCCCATACAATGATAAATGAATCACTTGCTACTTTGTGTAATCATTCTCATTATTGTATTCTAGTTATCTTCTCACCTTCCTGAGCACATGCTCTCACTTTTCCTCTGAATGATGTGTCGAACTTTTGGATCTATAAAAATGTTTTTAGTAGATTACCGATGTAACAATGATATCGTTTATTTTACATTCCACCCTTATTTATTATTAAAAATTGACCTCAAGAGAGCATTCTGGTCCAAGGTTCAAATGGCATCCCAGGGAAATAGCCTCTGGTGGTCTTCTGGTTATAATGCCCCAGTTAGTCTGACCATTTTTTAAGGATTTGAATTTTGTTTTGCATTTTTAATCCCATTTGAACCAGGTGGTCTATTATTTATGCATATTATAATGTTATTATAAACTCAGCTTCCTTGTCTGTTAATACCAACAAGAAATAGCCACTTTACTAATTAACCCAAAGACTCATTAAAAATTCAAGATGTGGGGCTGAGCTCCGGTGGCTTAGTGGTTGTGCGTGGGACTGCGGCCCACTGGGATGGAGGTTCAATTCCCGTTCACAGGAGCAAAGACTGGGCCTCCTACTCCCATCACCAGGGCAGTGATGTCTAAAAAAAAAAATCCAAGATGTGTCTAGCATTGTTTTGCGCTCATGATGTCCTAAGCATTGTGACTGCACTTGTGTGTGTGTGTGTATGCTTTAGTCATCATGGTATATATTATATTAACTACCATGAAATATATTAGACACAAAAAACTATGAATGATCAATTTAAGAAATATAATAGATTCATGCCATTTGAACTCACTGTTAATACCTTCCTGGATGCATGTTCTCTCTTTTTCCCCAGCAGTAACTATTTCCCTGAGTTTGGCATCTGTCATTACTTGCATTTCTTTATATATCTACTATATTTTCACCTAAGAAAAAAAGTCACCCAAAATGAAATAGAACACATACAGATTGTATCATAGGTGCTAGTGATTTAAAATAAATTGGTCTTGGCCATTTTTAAACAGAATTTTATAAACATGTAATGACAAGTTGAGGATGAATGACATCACTTTCATCTTCAAAAACAACATTCCAAGATCTATTAGGTGGTACACTGTGATCTGTCATACAATACTCTTCATACACCTATAAGAAAGTCTAAAAAATACATGACTATATAATATATTAGACTATATAATATATATTAGACTTCCTTATAGGTGTATGAATGGTATTGTAACTTTATAGTTATTATAGTTGCATAAAATTTATATATATGTGTGTATATATACAGCTTATATATATATTTGAAGAGCAATGATAGCACTTTGAGGACTAAGGTCTACCTGACCCTAGCCAGGGCAGTTTCCAGTGCCTCACATGTATATGAGTTAACAATAAGGAAAGCTGAAGAAGAATTGATGCATTTGAATTACAGTTATAGAGAAGTCTATTGAAAGTACCATGGACTGCCAAAAGAAGAAATTAATTTACCTTGGACAAGTATAGTCAGAATATTCCTTAGGAGTAAGAATAATGAGATTGCATCATATGTGCTTCGGAAATGTTTCTAGGAGAGACTAATGCCCAGAAAGGAATATCATATTTGGTAAAGCAAATGGGTAGCCAAAAATAATGACAGCTTTCAATGAGGTGGGTCGACATCATTCCTGCAGCAATTTTCTCAAACATAGAAACACTTGCAAGGATGGTGCTGGATCAAGCGGTGTTTCATTCTGTGGTACGTAGGGCCACTGTGAGTGAGAAACAATTCGAAGGGAGCTCACACCAACAAGGAAGACTAGTCAATAAGACTGTCATTCCAATTTGCGTCCCAGCTATTAATGTCAAGGATAAAGAAATTGATGAATTTTATCATGTTCTTCAGTGTCAAGTTGATCATATTTGCAATTGAGATGCATTGCTAGTTATTAGTAATTGGACTACAAAACTTGGAAGCAAAGAAACAAATCAGTAGTTGGAAAATATGACATGGTGATAAAAACAAAGCTGCAAAGCACATGATGGAATTTTGCAAGACCAAGGACCTCTTCATTGCAAATACCTTTTAAACAACATAAATACCACTGGCTATGTGGACCTCAAATGGAATGCCTAGGAATCAATTCAACTACCCCTACAGGAAGAGACCTTGGAGAGCCACAAAATCATCAGAGCAGGCACCTACTCCAGAACAGACCATCAATTACTCATATGCAAGCTCAAGTTGAAGCTGAAAGGTAAAACAGGTCCACCAAAGTAAAAAGTCATCCTGAGTACATCCCAACTGAATCTAGAGATGATCCGAGAAGCAGAGTGGATAAATTGAGCATCAAATGATAAATTAGTTATGGAAATATTATATGTGGAGATAGCAAAAAGTCAACTGAAAGAGCAAGAGAAAAGAAGAAAGAATAGCAAGAAGTAAGGAAGGCAGAAAAAGCAAAGTAGATATCAGAAGAGACAGAAACTGCTTTTGAATTTCAGGAAGCTAAAGCAGTTGTAAGGACTAATGACCTAAATCAGCTGAAAAGAAAATTCCAAAGGTCAGTTTCAGAAGACAAAGTATTTTAATGAAGGATGCAGAGACCTAGAGTTAGAAAGCTTAAAGGGAAGAACACATTTAGTATTTCTAAAATGGAAAGAATTGGAAAAAGTTTAGCCTTAAATTTCAATATTGTCAGATTATATGGACAAAATATTGAATGATGAAGGAAGCATCAAAAGAAGACAGAAGGAACACACATTCATTTTACCCAAACGATATATAGCTGTGTAACTGTACCAAAAATGATGTATAACCATTTCAGAGATATCATATGATGAGGAAATGATAATACTGAAGGGCGAAGTCCAAGCTGCACTGAAGGCATTGATAAGAAAAAAAAAAATTTCTGGGCTGAACCCTGGTGGCATAATGGTTGTGCACAGGACTGTGGCCCACTGAGTTGGAGGCTTAAATCCAGCAGCACTCTCCAGGAGTAAGGCTGGGCCTCCTACTCCCACCACCAGGGGGCAGTGATGCCCCCTCCCCCCAAAAAAGAAAAAAAATTCTAGTAATTGATGGAAGACCAATCAAAATATTTCAACATTTTGTAGTACTGTATTTACTAGTCTATGATAAGATATTTGGAAGCCAACTATCTGGCTGACTGACCAGAAAAGAACCATATTTGTGCCATCACTCCAAAATGTGATTCAACAGAATTAAGAAATTATTGAATCAATATACCATGCAAGTAAAATTTTGCAGAGGGTAATTAAAAACCAGTTGCAGAGTACATCAGAAAGTGTCGAGAAATTCAGGCCATATCCAGAAGAGGACATACCATGAGGTCTTATTGTTTAAATGAGATGGATCTTGACTGAAAGATATTGATTGAAATACACCTACTAGAAAGATATTTACCTGTGTTTCATTGTCTATGTAAAGACACAGCACTGTGTGAATCGTAATCAGGTATGGATAGCATTGTGAAGAATGGGAGCTCTAGAATGATAAAAGATGCTCATGCAGAACTTTTACATAGATCAAGAGGGTGGTGTTTTAATAGAACAAAGGGATACTGAATGTTTAAAAATCAGAAAGGTGTGTGTCAAGGTTGTATCCTCTTAACCTAATTATTATTTCTGTATTCTGATCAAATTATCAGAGAAGCTGGACTGTATGAGGAAGAATGAAGTGTTAAGTTTGGAAGAAGGTTCATTAACAACCTGTTGTATGCAGATGGTACACACTTGCTTGTTAAAAGGGTACTTGAGGCATGTGCTGAAGAAAAGCAAAGACGACAGTATTAATTACACTTCAGTGTAAAGTAAATCCAAATCCACAAAACTGGACCAATAAATAACATCATGATAAATGGAGAAAAGATTGAAATTTTCAAGAATTTAATTTAATTTATATCCAACATCAACACTCATAGAAGCAGCAGCCAACAAATTGAATGATTTGCCACTGAGGGTGAATCTGCTGCTGAAGATTTCTTTAAAGTGTTGAAGCATGAGGATGTCACCTTGACTAAGGTGCAATATGCATCTTAAGGTAAGGTGCACCTGACCCAAATCATGGCATTTCATTGCTTCATATGCACGTGAAAGCTGTACAATGGATAAGGAAGGTCAGAGGAGCATTGGTGCACCTGGATTATCGTGCAGCTGAAGAAGATGGAAAGATCAAGGACTGTCAGAAGACAGAAAATAACAAATCTATGTTAGAAGGAAAGCCAGCATGCTCTTGAGAAGTGAAAATGGAGAGACTGCATCTCATGCACCTTGAACATTTCTTCAACAAGAACCAGTCCATTATGAATAGCACCTTGTTTAGTAAATAAAGACCCAAGAATAAAGAGGAGGATGATCCTGGGAAAGGATTGACACAGAGTATCTGTGACAATGATGGTGGAAGACAAAGACAAGGCAGGGGTTTCTTCTGGTGAACAGAGGGTCTTTATGAGTCAGAAGTCATTTGACCAACCTACAGCATGTCTACGTGCGTCCTTCAGCAGCTTTAAATTTCATGTATGTATTTTAAACTGTTAAATGTTAATGTTAAAATTTTTTTTCGATTGAACAAATGTTTATTGAGTGCAAGACACTGTGCTAGGTGCCATGAAAAATGCAAAGAGTAATCACAGACAGTCCTGCCCTCAAGGAACTCAGTCTAGAAAGGGAGGTAAGACATAGAACACAATCATCTGCGATGACCGGTGACCTGTGCTGAAGTGAAGCACCAAGTGCTATGGGGTCATAGGACACCACAGATTGCTTCAGGTTAAAGGGACTCGGTGGGATAGAGAGGGCTCAGGGATGGTTCTCTGCAAGGGAAAAGGCATTTTGCTGAGAAAAGGCCAGTGTGCGGAAATCTGTGGCTGCCATGGAGTGACGCTATACAAAGTGGACAGTCCTTTCTGGGTGTGAAGGCAGACTACCATGGACACAAGACTCATGGAAGCTTGAACTTGCTGTGCTGGCTAAGCAAGTCACAGCTCACTGGACCAGACATGTGTCTCTGGAAGGCAGACCTGGCAGGACTGTGGAGTGTGGGGTGGATGGGGAGAGCTGGGAGGATGACTAAGACTCACAAGGACGCTTTCAGAACATGCCGGGTATGGTAAGGAAGTTTGCCAGGGACTTTCCTGTGTAGGCTGGGGAGGGGAGGGAGGTGCAGGCCAGGGTCTGAGGACCGAGTCCAGGATTCCACAGGCTTTCTACTTTGAGCTGGAAAAATATTGGTGGAGAATAGGGCTAGCATGAGCATAGTGGTCACTGCAAAGGGAGACAGTAAAGTTCGGGACAGGATAGTGAAAACTTTCTCACATTGTGGCCACCACTGCATGGAAGGAATTCAAGGGACTTACTTGATTTATATAAAATTCTATGTAAATGATACTAGGCTAAAGAGAGTCTTCTAATGACTTGTGTTTCCCCCTTAGAATGATTTTTGTGAGATTCATCCATATGCATATTTAACTTTGATTTTTATTGTTGTTTAGTAATCCATTTGCTAAATACAGCTTAATTTCATTAATGCAGTTTATCCATTTTTTATGAAGGACATTACAATCAATAGTGTTAGATACATTCCTCTCTGCAGCTTCTTGCACACATGTGAAACAGGTTCTCTGCATTGATACCTGGGAAATAGATGTCATAGTTGCTAAGTGTTCTGCCAATATTTACTCCTGATGGCAGTGCTTAAAATTTCATGATGCTATACATCTCAACAACACACAATGCCTTCTGATTTTTAATTTATTATTTTGTTGCCAATGTGGTCAGTGTGCTTGAATATGTATTTTAAATATTTGAGAGTTCTATGAATGTTTTCACACCGAGTGCTATAGAACTGTATAAGAAAAATCTACATGAGCCAAAAGATGCAGCAGAGAAAGCACCCCAAGAAAATAAGTTGTCAAGTGAAATTTGAAGGAGGAGTGTACCTTCACCGGGTGAAGGAAGAGTAGGAAGTTGGTGAGAGTAAAGGAAGCTGTTAGATTGAAAATGTAGACGTCAAAATAGCTGGGGCGCACTGAGCAGGAAACAGAAAAAGAAGTCAGCACTATTCACTGGACTACAACTCAGAATTCTCAGATTGAAGGTAGTCCAGGACAGAGACCTTGATGGGGAACTTCAGAAGGGCAGGAAATAAATAGATTAAGGGAAATATCTGAATGGGTAATAAACCTAAATGCTAACAGGAAACATGAAGAATCCAAGACAGATGATCCCTTTAGGACCAATAGTGAGAGTGGTGCTACTGGGAGGGTGCAGGGAAGGTGAAGTAGAAAGGGAAAACCAATTATAAAGATGTGCATATAACTTCATCCCTGGGGTACAGGCAACAGGAAGTGGGTGGAGAGAGATATTAGAGAGTGTATGATATGATAAAATAATATTAATTCACAAACTATCATGAGAGAGGGGGGAGCAGGGAGGAAGGGGAACTATGAAGAGCTCATACCAAGGACTTTAGAAAGAAAATTTTTTTAGAATGATGTTGGCAACAAATGTACAAATGTGCTTTGCATGCAATGGATGTACGTGTACACTGTTATAAGAGTTATATGAGCACCCAAGAAAATGATTAAATAATAATATTAAAATAATGCAAATAAACCTAAATGCAATTTTTCAGTCTCACATACTTCTCAATTTTGTCTTCAAATTAGAATAATCTGGGAGCTTAAATACAAAAATAATAAAACACCAATCTGAGATCAATGATAAATTCAAATCTCTGGGAGAAAGGGGGAGAATCTTGGTATGAATGTTTTGTAAACATTCCCCAGGTAACATCTATGTTCAGGCAAAATGGAGACTCCTTGGGCTGGAGGGTCTTCTCTTCTTAAATAGATTTGAAGGGCCAAAGGAATATCTGTTTGCATTCCTTCTCTCTCTCTCTCTCTCTCTCTCTCGCTCTCACATATATGTATATATATATGTATATATATGCTGCACTGAATAGAAATTCACCATCTCAGGGTTTTCATATTGTTGCCAAGTGATTTTTTAGTAGAAACACAAATTAGATGACACTGGAGAGGGATAGAAGGAGAAACACAATCAGAAATAAATGCTTTTATGGACACTGCAGACATGGTGTTATCAGTCAAAATAAAGTGGGATTCATGGCTTTCAGTGGATTCCTGGTTCAATTCCTTGCTGTGAATTTGCATTTTTGCTCCAAATACACTGAACTAGAACCTACAGTTTAAAAAGATCCTCAATTTTTGTATGTCAGGTGATTCTTATGTATACATAAGAATGATCTGGGAATCCTTTGTGAAAATATAGATTCTGAATCAGTTTCTCTGCAAATTCTCAGCTGGATCTTGAACCAGAATGAACTGGTTCAAAGCCCTAGTGGAATTTCCATCATATTTCCTTAGCTATTCTCATTTCTAGCATCAAATGCCCTCCTGCACCTCCTTCTGCTTCATAGATCCTATAGAGGTCGAATATTCCATCTCAGAAATTCATTCTTTCTTGAACTTACAACATGGGGGGACTCAGAGGGCATTTAGAAGGAATTGCTTAGAAGAAAAGCCCTGCAGGGAACCTGTCATAATGATGCAGTTTAAAAGAAAATCCCAGACCTCTTGGAGGGAACCACTAACCACCCTCCTGCGTTTTGTTTTTCAGTCCTGATCTCCAAGCTTGCTGCAGTCCTTTGGTTCAGTTTCCACAGCAGACTTCTGGATATGTTGCTGACTGAAAAACAATTGCACTTTATCAAACAGTTATGTTTGGATTCAATTTCTCACCAGGAAACCCAACTAATATTTTCCTACAGTTTCTTCCAATGTGCTCCATGTTTATTTCGGTCCATTTCCCCCCTTAAGATGAAACAGGGAGGAACAGCAGGTAAGCTTGTATGCTTTTGTCAAGCAAGTCAGAAGTGCAGACGCTTTCCTTACTTTTTCAGAGTGATGATACAGACATTCTTGTTGTGCTTGTGTTTGTAGGCATATTCCCTTTATAAACAAAAATATCAAATTGTGAAGGTATTTTTTATCAAAATATTCATGACTTATGTCTATACCCTTGTTTTCATCTTTATTGTTTGTTTATTTTATTGTGCATTGGGTGAAGGTTTACAGACTTGATGAATTTTCTATTCAATAACTCATGTACATTTTGCTTCATGCCATTGATTGCTGGGACCCTTTATCTCATGTCCTTCACTGTCTTGTTTCAATTCATCCTCCTTTTTCAGTCCTTCTGAAACTTTTTTTGGGGAAACTCTTCTTTTAAAGTTCAAATGTCTGATTATCCAATGTTATGAACACCCCTCTACTGACCTATTTTAGGGGGGAATGGAAATCGATTCATGGGGGTTTAGGAGGCAGATGTAAGAAAATTTCTTAGACATAACTGAATGCTTTGAGGGACTAACTCACTGGATCCTACTCGACCCAGATCACAGTCTTGGGGGACACCAAAGCCAATTGGCAATCAACTGTTCACAAAAACAGTGATCTCTGTCCTTCTTTGCTCAGTGAGTTCTTAAAAGCTCACAAGGGGAAAGCTAAGGTATAGATACTGATCTCTCCCTTTCCAGAGGAAAGAAGAATGATGAAATTTGAAGAGGTGTGGAAACAATTCATCCAACGAACTAATGGACCTTGCAAATAGCAGCCAGTTGAACCAGATGGTGCCTGACTACCACTGCTCTGAAAGGATCAGATTAGGAGGTCCTGAAAAGAGTGGGAAAGAAATGTGGAACAAGCCTCAGCATCCTTAAAAAGACTCAGCTTACTGGTCAGATATAGCCTGATAAATCCCTGAGACCTTTGCTTTCAGAAATGAAAGCCGCCTCCCAGACCCCTCCCCTCACCAAGGATCAAATTAATAAATGCAAATGAAAACAAAGCAATAGATCTCACTGGAGGAAATTTGAGAAACAATAGCTTCATAATTTGTGTTGGTAGAAGTAAGGTCAAAGTGTTCCTTAGAGGCAAGCATGTCAAGACTTCATCTTACCCAACCCGGACATATTGTCAGGCGTGAGCAGTCCCTGGAGAAGGGCATCATCTGGGTAAAGTGGAGATGCAGTGAAAGAGTGGAAGGCCCTCAAAGCGAGATGGAGTGACACAGTGGCTGCATCTGTGGCCTCTGCCTCAGGAACAATGTGGGGACGGCGCAGGACCTTGCAGTGTTTCACTCTGTTTCGCATGGGGTTGCTATGGGCAGGAGTTGACTTAATAGCACTTTACAACAACAACAAGAACAACAGTCACCACAGCAGCAGTGCATGAGAATTCAAGTCTTTTCATACTCTTGCCAGCATCTGTTGTTTGGGATTTTTGTGAACTTTTCTGTCAATGCTGGCTTAAATTTAAATCTCGTTCTCTAAATTTACAACTTTCTAATTACTAATAGGGAGAAAGTTGGGGTTTTCTCCTCTGGTAGTCTCAGAAACTCACAGGGGCAGCTCTACCCAGTCCTCTAGGCTTGCTGTGAGTCAGCATAACTTTGATGGCAGCGAGTTTGGATTTATTTTTTAAAAACTAATTATGTTGGTTATCCTTCAGATGCTTCTTGGCCACTTAACTATCATGTCTCTGTCCATTTTTTCCCTTTGTTTAAAAAAATGTGTTATTGTGAATTGCCTGAAGGCTTAGACAGCAGATCATGAATTTTACATTCAATAACCCATACACATTTTTGATGACCTCACTGACTGCGGTCAACCAATGTAAACATCACTTATTCCCCTTTCCCTACTTTCTACTGTTATTTACGATGAATTATTGATCTTTTTCTTGTGAGGGTTTTGATCTTTCCTATAAGTTTTAGAGATTTGTCTCTTGTACAGTATTTCATCCCCCAACATCCCCACCCCAAAATTGTGTCCCCAGATCTAGTGCATGATCTAGTTAGGTGAAATATTTTGTTGCACATAAGCACCTAATTTTTAGATGACACAAAGGGGAAATCTTGATAAATTTTCTGGAAGGACACAGTGAAATCATGGGGACATATAAAAAAGATTTTAAGAAAATTGAGAACTGCACTGGTGAGTATAAGTTCAGGAAAGTTGTACTGCAGAATTTTCCCCCATTGAAGCAATGACTTTGCTCTTTCTCCAGTATAACAAGGCTTCCCTGTGAGAATTTCAATGGAAAACCTTACCTCATCCCCTTTCCAGGTCTTGGGTTAAACCCTGGTCTTGTCTATTAAGCGTTCTTTCTGTTTCCCGAACTTAAAGAACAAATTAAAGAACACAATGTTAGTCCCCCGAGATTGCCGAAAGACCAGTTTTGGCATGCTTTCGATGGCTTTCATTGAAGCGTGTGGAATTCTGGGGGAGAATGTGTACAGGCCTAGATGGAGGCTATGATGAGAAACAGTCATTTTCTATTTTGATATTTTCCTTTAATAATGGTTTCTAGGATTTTGCCTTTAGTCCCTGGTAAAGGGCAGCATACTCCGTCAACTGGAGGGGCAGTGAAAAAGAGGAAGACCTTCAGCGAGACAGGTGGACACAGCAGTGAGGGGCTCACCCATTAGATACAGGTGTGAGCATAGCAGTAGAGGACTGACCCCGTGCCATCCGTGATGCGCAAGCGAGGAAAGAGCAGGAATCTCACTGGCTGTCACCTAGCAACAACAGCAACAATAATGACCTTCTCACAGTGCTTTTGACTTTCCTTGGTGTATTCCTGGAAGAACTCTGTTGAGTAACTTTGTTTTAAAATCAGACTTTTTGTTCCTTCCTCATCTGTTTTCAAATGTTTTTTTTTTTCAATATTTGTTTTTTATCACAATTCGGATATCAGTCTCATATCTTTCCATACCCAAGGTGGGTTCGCTTTCCAATTAAATGCCCTTGGTTGGCTGTTCCTTTTTCTCTGTACCACAATTATTCATTTCCCCTTTCCATACCGGGCCTCAGGAAGACTCCCCAGTTTTGTCATCTTTAGCATATTTTGCTTTCAGCTCTGAATGAAGCCGGGGCCTCTGAAGTGTCTGATATGAGTCCATGGGCTAAATCAATAATGACTCTGTTGAGACAAATAGGCCCACAATTGTTCTAGCCAGGCCAAAGGAATCAAGCAAAATGCCAATTGCAGACCCAGTGGTGAGCTGAGCCGTGGAGAGAACAGTGAGACAGTAGCGGATTAATAAAATCGCACCCGTTCAGCTTGTTCTGGGAACGTAAAGCAGCTTTATGAAAAAATAAAAATAAATAAGCCATCATTAATCACAAAGTGAGGCATCCAAAAAAGTAGCATCTGCCTCCACAAAGCGACTCCTCTGCCCACACCTGTCAGACTGTGATGTGCAGGGAGGGATTCATTAACAGGACAGCAGATGCCAGTCGTGAGGTGACCAGCATGGCCACAGAGGTGTGGCCTGGTGTGCAGGGCACCCAGATAGCCAGAGATACACGTGCATGAAACAGCTGCATGTGGGCCATATTTTAGCTGCCACCAGGGCAGGTCCAGCGCTCACCCTCCACCTCCAGCACTTCCATCCTACTCATAAAACACTCACCATTATGCTTTATTGTTTCTTACCCATTCTTCATGCGCTGCCAGTTATCAGTAATATCTGTGACTGGAAGAGCATGACCTCATTTAAAGAGTTTTGGCCCAATGCCTGCACCATGTTCTCTTTCTCTTCTACTTTCAGAGACTATGGCATCTCTTTATGCTGTTGACCCTGAGACTGTCATTATTGGCATCAAGAGTCTCTGTGTCTAGGAATTGATAGCATGTCTACTTTCTCCCAACGAGTCTTGTCTGAGATTAATTTTCCCAGTTAGCATAGATGAGGAACCTGGCTTGATACTTGGGATGCTCTCCAACTTGAAATCCAGATGTAAGTGGTATGATATGAAAATCTAAATTTTCAGATCAACCAAAATTAAGAAGTGTTGGATTTCACAAGGTTTTGTTATGGTATAATTTCTTTATGTAAATAAGTTTCATATTTCTAAAATACTGATATGTATTGTTATTTGGGGGACAGAGAGCATGTAGTAGATAGAATTTTTAAATTTTCCCAATTGCTTTTGCCTCAGAATCCTGCTTCAAGAAAGTAAGGGATTACTGTTCTAAAAACATATTTTGAGAAATGCTCTTTAACAGGCTTAACAGAATAGCAATTATATTGGTCTAAGAATGCATCTGCAGAAGTTTTGGATTATAAGAAATTAAAGTTCAAATAAAATTTTCTACATACCAGGTCATGATGCTTCATATCTATGAAAAAGCTGGACAATTATAAGGAAGACTGGAGAAGAGCAGAAAACATCTGGGTTCCGGTTTTGCTGAAGAATATTGAATATATCACGGACTGCTGGAAAACTAAGTAACTCCTATTTAAAAGTACAGCAAGAGTGTTTCTTCAAAGGAAGAATGGCGAGACTTCCTCCCACATACTGTGGACATGCTATCAGGAAGGACCTGTCCCAGAGAAGTGCATTTTACATGATAAAGAAATGACCTTGAATGATATTGATTGATGCAGTGGTTGCAACTATGTCCCCCACCAGAGCAACTGTTGCAAGGCTAGTTCAGGAACAGCCTGTGTTTCTTTCTGTTTTGATAGTGTCATTATGAGGCAGGAACAACACAGCGCCTAAAACAACAGCATGAGTGGAGTCAACAGGTAGGCGATGGATTTTTACGGGGATACATTGTAAGTGGAATTGATTCTGGCCACATTGACCTTGTCTCACTTTCCAATGAAAAATCTTGAGGCAACCAAATGAAATATCTTGTGAAACAAATGTCCACACTGCCATTTTAAGGCCCCAAATGTGCAAATTATAAAACTAGTTCCATTACGTAAGTTGGTGGTAATCTTTTTGTCTTGCCTGAATGATTGCTGCAGTCTTTAATTAGATGGGATGGTAAAAGTGTCCCAGGAGCTCACTAGCTTCTCTTTATTGTATTCTTTTATTCCACTAGATTAAATTAAAATCCAATGTCTTAGAATTCATCGTTATACATCAGTCAGCAGCACCACTAAATACTGGTGTTTTGTCGACCAAACTCACTGCGTTTGGGATGACGTTGATCCATAGAGACCCTGCAGAACAGAACAAAACCGATGCTGTCTGTTTCTGAGACTGCAATAATTCTTCATGGGGGTAGAGAACTTTACCCCTCTCCCTGTTTCATGGCAACGTGCATTCTAAAAATTAAGTTGGGGATTGAGATTCATTTAAATTTTCTTTCTTTTGTATAAGGATAGTAGCACAATGCTAATAAAACACTATTTAAACTTTACTTTACCAAGACCCATTTAAGCAATGACCCAAAACAAATTAAATAGAACATCCCTAACAACAATGTACGAGTGGCACTGCTTATAAAAATTAAAGGTAGTTTTATAGCCAACATGTTAGAAAGAACAAAATACATCAATAATACTGGTTGGTTACATCATTTGAGTGCTAAGGTGAAAGGCAAGTTCTAATGCTTTATGTAATAATCATCACACAAAACCCTACAAGTTCAAATTACCTTCATTTCACAGAAGAAGAAACTGAGCCCATATTTATACCTAGTTCAGTGTTACCTGGAAGAACTCTGGTGGTGCAGCAGGTTAAATACCTGACTGCTCCCTAAAGAGCTGTGATCACACAAGCCTCTCAGCCATAGGAGAGTCTGCTTCCACAAGGATTTATGAGGGATATTCAGGGAGCTACAATGAAGGAACTAGAAAGGTAATGGAATATTATTACAAACTTTTTGAAGCCCCATTGGCTCATCTCAAAACTCAAGGGATTCGTTCTCCACCCTGGAAGGTTGCTAGCGGTTGGAACTGGATGACTACAGTAGATTCTTACATTGGGTGAAAAGTCCCTGCTACATTTCCTGGTGACTCTGTGGTTGTGCTGGTCAAAAAACCTCATGGTCTGTTGCTTCAACCTACCCAGTGGTGTCTTGGAAGAAAGGCCTGGTGATTTGCATCAGTAAAGGTAACAGTCAAGAAAACCCAATGGGGCAGTTCCCCTTTATAACGCAGGCATCACCATGAGACAGAATCAGGTCTGCAAGGAAGGGCTTGGTTTTTCAGGTCATTCTCTAGTTTGCTTGTTTTTTAAAGTAACCTCCTGTTGGACGATGAGGCTGAGAGTTAAACCTTCAAGCCCGACTTGTGTAATCTTCAACCTGGGATGCTCTTGCATCCAGCAAAGAAAGCTCAGCAAATTGAATGCGATATGAATGTGGCCATGGTGTGTGTTTGTGTGATGGTATTTTTGCCCCATTCTCTCTCCCCATTTTGAGTAAGATCTTAAAAACAGTTTCAGAGAGCAAGACCTGGTGTCTGGCCTGGCCTTGACCGCACTTGAATACTGTATACCAGCATGCACAAATGCTGGGCTGTTTCTACTGGGATTTCACGTGACAGATAGATGACATGGCCCATTCTTCTTTAGTCAGTCCTCTATCTTGTGTGATAGGGTCTAAGAAACCTTATAAAAGGTGAGTACAAGACAGTTATTTCTGCTGACATTTTGAAAATACTTCAGGGTGGCTGAAAGTTAATGTATCAAATGTCATTAAAGGTTGAAAACAATCAAACCCAAACTAATATACTGTATAGCTAACCTCAAAACTTGGGCTGCAATCCAGTCTTTTATATAGAATGTGTGTGTGCATGAGTGAATGTGTTCTCTTGAATATATGCCTATGGACACACACACACAGAATGAGAGCAAGAGTGTGCACCAGGGGGGCGGGGGGTGGGGAGAGAGAGAGTGTTAGTTTGGACTTTATAGCTAGGATGCATGAGAAAATTTGCCACACAAGCTGTTCATTAGAAAGAGCATAGGATGGAAAGCGACAAACATAATGAGATAACCCATGTTTGGAGAGGGCTTCCCCATGAAGTGACACTTTTGCAGAGAGCTGAATTAAGAGATGATGACCTTCATGTACCTGGATATTACTACACACAAGTAATCTTTTCAAGTGAACACTTATACAGTGTAGCTTGATTGATTGGAAGGAACACATATGTTCTGAAAGTAAGTGTAAGTTCAAATCTCAGCCTCTGCACTTCCTTGCTGCGTGGTCTTAGAATAATCAGTAAATTCTTTGGAGCCGCTTTCACTTGTAAAATCATACCAAGTGAACCTTACAGATTCTGTATTATACTAATTCGGGGTCACTAGTGAGCATTTTTTATTGACTGAAGAAAGATTAAAAAAACATTTATACCACATCATATTGTCAGTCACTGTTCTGATTAAAAAATATTCATAGCACTCATATCTGAATAGGTATTACAATGTTTCTATTTAAAAGTTAAGAAACATGAGACATAGAGGGTTAAGCAACCTGCCCAAAGTGGCATAGATATTGTCAGAGAAAAGCCTAAAATCTGGCCAGTCCACGCCTAGAGATCATGTTCTTGTCAGTACTCCGGGAGGCCCTGACAACTGAAGTTCAAAGACTTTCAAGTATTTCTCAGTATTTGAAGGAGATTCTTTACAAGAATTTCAAAATCAAAGGACTACTTGAATGTGGGCAAATTTCATATGGGCTTAATTAGTTATGAGTCATATCACTTATCACACTTAAAGTATACTTGTACAGTGTGGATTTTCCATTTAAGTGTCTAATTCTTTATGTGAGGATTTGACACTAGTGTATGCTGCTGAGCTTCCCAGGTGACTCCAGTTCCATCTGGTGACCTTTCCAGCCGACTCTGACCCTATACTTTCTGCCCTGGCCCTCACTAGATGCAGAATATCTCTAAGGGACTTTCTGCCTTGCTGGATCTTGTTTGACCACCTTCTCTCCTTTTGTTCTCTCTTTCCTCTTACATGTGTCACAGTCTCTATCATCTTAATATAGATCCAGTCTCAACTTGCAATGTCATCAGGGTAGGACCCTTTCTCCTTTCCTTGATTGATAGACATCTCAGAAGTTTTCTACTGATGCCCCCCCCCTTTCTTGTGAGAGCCACTGCACAAACCCTGCAGTGTGTTTGACTATTTTCCATAACACTTCATGACATTTTTCTCACAGTGTTCCTTGGTGCTGTTAATTGTTGAATCTGATGCCATCTTCTCGGTCTTCACATTGGCCTCTCAGCAAGGCCCTGTGGAACATGGCCCAAGGCCAACGCTTTTGCATCATTTCTAATCACACCCCCTTTCTCATTGTTGCACAGATATACTAGCCTGCCTATTGTTCTGCAAATAACTGAGCAGGGATGGTGCACACCTTTGTCCCTGGAACACTATTCTCCCAGATAACTTGCATGGCACTTTCTTCTTCAGTCAGCAATTGCACAAATATCACCTCTTAGAGACGCTGTGGTAGGCAGATGATTTTATGTCAACTAAACACTCCTGGCTAGGAGTGTTCAAACCTGTCAATCATTTTACAGCCTGATGCTCTGTCCTTGAGGGTCTCTCTCTCTCTCTCTCTCGATCTTCCCCTCACCCCTTTTCAATCTTCACCTGCCCATTTCCAGGCCACCCTAGAGCTTTTGGTGGTCTGCCATGTTTCCACCAATCTTGGATCCGTGCAACTTTGCACCCACTGGCCTGTGATCTGTCTGCTTCTATATCATTGCACATGGCTGTGTGA